>JAITYZ010000165.1:0-16633 GCA_027744595.1 Paronellides praefectus | reverse complement strand
GCCGCTTTGGAGATCAGTAAATCTTGTGATGTCTGTAGACGTTGGATCTCTAGGATAATTTTGGTCTTATATCTCGGAGGCCTCCTGGTTGTCCTTACACCTTGCTTTGTTGGAGCTGCTCCAGGAGGGGTTGCACTCTGCAAAAATATTCAACCAACCGCTTAATAATTTAATGATTTCCTTTTGTTTCTCAATTCTAAACGACTGCAATTTAATTTGCTGTTACTTCCAAACGTGATTATTTTAAAGATTATAACTTATTGACAACTTACCCCTCTTGCTCTGCTCGGATTCGGAGCCATTCTGACCTCATGAAAATGATAATACCTTTCTTCTTTGACGTTACAGGTTGCTAATATGCTGCTGATCACAAATATTTTAAAAAGAAAATAGAACAATAATGTCCGCTGTCCCTTGCTTTCCCTCAAACACAACACCAAACTATTTTCCAAGATCCACAGGCGTTGTGATAATATGTCACTTTGCTCAGTGAGCAATGCTCACATTACTGATGGATGAATCATCAGTGATGATGCGATGCGAAAAAAATTATTAGTATGCAATACTAAACGGGTAGCATTGCGAAATTTCGAAGCGTTGTGTTGAGTAGTTGTGTGTAGCGTATACGCTTGGTGGAAATTTATTCGAACTGTGTTGTTGTGTGTAGCGTATACGCTTGGTGGAAATTTATTCGAACTCGAACTTTCAACTTTTGAAATTTTCATCGTTTTAGCTTTTCCCGCGAAAACTGAATGACATGGAAGATTTCAATCTAAAGGCTTCTGATTCGTTAAAATTAGGTTATCACATAATTTTAGTGATATTTTACGGGAAATGAACGTTTGTATAAATAATAAATATGAAATAGTAGATTATGATCAATATACTATAAAAAAGTAAACAATGTGTGATTTGCTTGTCATAGTTAACAGATTAATCAGTCATTTACTTAGATCTAGTGCTGCCCGTAATTAAGTGTTGCATTTCATACTTCAATTCTTTTCAAAAATGTTACTTTCTTAGAGAAAAACAATGTACAGAAAACTAAACTGAAAATTAATAATCCAATTACGTTCGTCCTTAATACATAAATTATGTAATCTATGCGCAATTGAATTAATTATAAACAATTAAGCAAAAATATGGAAACAGTTAATGTCAATATAATTATGCAGGTCTTAAGGTGTAATATAATGTATTACTGAATGACAGTATACACAGATGAGCAGGTTCAAATTGTTTCTAAGTTCGAGTTGTAGCTGGTGTTTGCTTCTTTTAAAGCATTAATCTTTTTTTCAAGTGCACCAAACGCCACTCTTAAAACTTTCGTTTGCATTAAAGATGGTTGAAGAGTTTTATCACACTCTTATGACAAACGTACAAAATGAGTCGGAGAACATGACGAGTTAAGTTCTCTTGGGGTAAACCAGGGCAAAATAATTACAAAGAGTATTACAAATAATTACCAGGGCAAAGACAACGGTACAAAGTACAAAAGTCTTCCGCCAAGAAATCCTCGTTCGTGCCGATTAAAAGAGAAACCAAGTAACATAATGCAAAATGTATCGTCACATGCCCTTTTAGATATGACGTAGAAAGGCAGCCAAGAACCCTCATTCATCATACGAGCGACTTCGGAATCTCCAACGGACGCTTGGAATGCTTCTGGAGGGGGCCCTGAATGATGGTTAGGGCAGCCCCCTTTCATTTGGAAGTAGCTTGGCGTCCAGATTCCTTACTTGGTGGTCAACCATACGTGCGACTACGGAGGGAAGCAATTTTGTGACGATTTGAGGATCTAATTTTGGCTCCTTGAAGACTTGGGTGCTGATCATTTCCCATGAGCTTTAGGCCCAAAGCAAGCATTCGTAGCAAAAGAATAAGTACAGGGTTCTCACGGGGAAAGTCATTATTCATGATGTTCTGTAAACAATTTAAACAAAATTTTATATTTGAAAGTACCGTTTTGACCAAACAGTTGTTGCATGTTAATTATTATTACTCCTTCTCCTTTATTTAATGTTGATTTTTACGTCATATCGTTGGCCCACGCTGTATAAAACAAACTCACTTCATGTACATATCATTACTTGTCACGTTTGCCAAACTTTGTACAAAAAATAAAAAGTTTCTAAAATAAATTTGTCTCTTGTTTCATGGTTGACAGCCAATACAGTATAAATTAATTTGTATGCATTGCGTAAGCTTTAAATGTTTTATACGATACCTATACCTATGTCGTATGTGACAAGGGACTTTTGACTTTTCCGTGAACCACTTTAATATGTCAGTATAGAAAAACCAACTATGAGGCAAAACGTAACAACCATGCCATAAGTAATATTATTATTATTACAAAATGCCCCCACTCGTTTTGCTTCCTTTGTAAAACCCCAGGTTCCATAAAAAATCACATTGAACATGACAGAGGCAACAACAGTTATTTTTCAACTCTTGGAATTTGCACAGATGCCTAAATATAAAATGAAGGATAATAAGTGGAATCGAAAAAGAGAAAAAAAGTTTACCAAGTTTATTATATACATTTTTGTTATATGGAATTGTGTAATGGGATAACCAGCATATGTTTTGTATAAAGTAGAGGCTTATTTGTAGAAAACAGGAAACGTACAAAAGCCAAAGTGAATGCATTTATTCACATTACTTGTTATCCTTTCTCCCTCCAACTTACTTTCTCTTCGTCTCCATTTTTGTCTTGTTGTGGTATTTTGTTGTGCTTCACAGCAACTCAACTGAAGCAACGAGCTTCTATGTATACTGCTGTTTACAGAAAATTTTGCAAAAAAATGCCGTAAAAGGTTACATTATCATGTTTGCTATTTTTAGTGAGCTTCTATAGACTTGCATGTTGATGATACACTAAAAGTGGATCTAGCTTTTGCAAACTAAATAAATGCCCCTGGGAATCAGAAAAACAAATAATATGCATGCTGGAAAAATAACGATTTTTTGTCTACTTTTAAAATATATACACACATTTGTATTAGATGTTAGGATGCAAAGGTATAAAAAAGTACTTTACAACTGTTCATGAAACTGAAGGGACAATTTGGTAAACTAAAAGTTTGGCATAGTTTATAGTTTGGTAACAAAAAACTATGTTACGTCTTTAACTGGCCCTTTTGCTGTAACAGCAAATCCGATGTTTTGAATCAAATGCACATGTGTGCTAGTTGTTTGCTGGTGGTAAGGGATTTGAAGGTAAAAATAGACAACAAAAAAATAATGCGAGAGGAGACAAAGAGACACGCCTTGATCCTGTACAGTTTTAAGTCCCACTATACAAAAAGTCCCTTTTACGCTTTGTTTTTGTTTTTACGTATTCCTCTTGCGAAATAACAACCTAATTACAGAATCACTCATTCATGACAAGTTTTTGTGCAGTATAAAATATATGCAGGTATTATAAAATGAAGGTTGTTGGAATGGGCTTGTAATCCTAATCCTGCACACGACAATTTCCCGTTTAAATTTACAAGGGAATCTTGAATTTAAAGCTGCTCTACTACTCTGAATACTTTATTACAAACGCACCCACACACAGAACAAAATCAAGTAAAAAATAGGTCACCGAATGTAGGTTGTAGTCAATATTTTTTATTAAGTACACAAAGTGCATCTACAATTACATAGCCGGATACAAAATGTAAACATATTTTACTGTTCGACCGACTAAATATCCTTTTAAAACAGAGACGTAGGAAATGTGAGATGATATTTAAAAGAATTGTGAAATCCATATATACGTTCAATCATAAAATGAGTATCATATCTACCTTGCTAACTTTTATCAGCAAAAAAATTATATAACGTAGATAGTGGGACAATTCCAGTTTATTTTACTGCTCTACATTGTCATTTTCCAAGAATGGGAATAAATCTCTGTATGGCTTCTATTCTCTCTTTTATATACTTATTATACCAATATTTTATACCCCACACAAAATCCGAAAGGAATTGTGAAAGTTTTTATTCAACTTCCAAGTGTTTTTTTCCATTTTTTCTGGTTATGCTGCTGTACTTTATAGACTTTTGGACAATGCTAAAAAGAAAGAGACTTTTGCCTTGAGAGAGATAAGAATTAAGTAGAAATAATATAAGCTGGCACTTCCATTTCAACCTTGTTATGATTATCATATGAATCTTTAGCGAACAGAATTGCATTCTTAGATTCTTTTTTTACGCTGAATAAAAATATTATCAACTTTTTTTTATTCCATGAACATGTACTTACTATCCAACACTATTTTTTTATTACGTGCATGTTTTATTGTTGTATTATAACTTATATAATAATACAAGTTATAACTGTATTACCAGATTGTAGTTTAGTAGTTCATCCAAAATGTTTTGGGCCTTTTTCTTTCTAGTCGAGTGTATATGTCATACATTTCACTTGTTTTTTTCTCGAGATACGAGATCGAGTTTACTTTCCTATATCCCCTTTTTTCATAGCGGACGTCCTGTTGTTGTTGTACCAGCAACTCAAGAGAGAAGAGAGATAAAAAGGCGGACATTGAAAGTGTATAAAAGTTTCCTATTTTACTGGTGTCCTAGTGTGTCCTTTTAGCAAAAAAAAATGTTATGCAATGCAATACTTTTTGGATATAAATACATATTATGCTTATATACTTATGAATAGCCAAAAAGAAAGTGTAATTCGGTCGAGGTTAAGCATCTACTTCAAATACAAATAGTATAGGTCTATCCTTTTCTCGAACAAGTTTTAGTAGAAAAAGAAAAATATATATACCTATAAGTATGGATTGCATACTAAATGGTCTCGACATATAAGCAACTTTGAAAAAAAAGATATATATACGTATGTAATTAGATATGTTTACATTGCTACAATAGATAGGTATAGCCATGTACTTAATAAATGTACATTCAATTTGTACTCATGCAACCGTAAAGTACACAACATGAAATATAAAAAGTAAGAACACAGCAAAATAGTCGATGAAACAGGAGAAAAAAAAGAACAAGAGACAAAAAAAATCCAGCTAAAATAGATTATATTTTTTTGTATTTATGTATTTTGCTGTGTGTGTATGCGATTATCTAACTACAAACCTACACACACACACGTACACACTCAACATTATTTTATGTACCTAGCTTAGTAGATGGTGGTTGTAAGGACAAAAAACATAGCAGCGTTATTTTTTTGCACAAGAAGAAGTAAGGGAATAAGAAAAGAAAATGAAGGGAGCTTTTGCCAAAATCCTGTCAGAAAGCGATTCCTCCTCCACCACCACCACCGCCAGTATACTACTCTTTTTGTACCCAACAAAATATATATACATTTTCATTCATGCTTGAGTAGTGGTATGTATTCTTTATTTAGTTATTTTCGCAACGTCAAGCAACAGTGGTAGTGCATATTTATATCGCTCTCCGCGCTTCTGGCACACTCAACAATAATAATAATACATTGTATTTTCTCTTCTGCTGGTACTATACAAAAGAGTCCTAGTCCAAAAGTACCTATATAAAAAAGTCTATAATATACACTTATTAAGAGTTCCAGAGAGTTCCGTTTGTGAGCATTTTTGTAACGACAACAACAACAGCAGCAAAAAATACATAACAACAACATCATTGTTTACCATGATGGAAAACACCATCACTTTTTCCTATTATCATTTGTGTACATACGCTCATCCTGCTGATGAATAAATAGTTCAAGAGGACTTTTTTCCGGGAGTTTTCTTTCTTCTCTCTCTTTTCTCTCTCTTAAGATTTTGTTTCGAACAGTGTTTGGCTTGGCTGGCTACTTTCGATAGTAATATTGGAATGTTTAAAGTGGTTAGTATTTTTTGTATATTTAGTAGTAGTCCAAAAAAACAGTACAAACACAACTTGTTTTGATGCTGTCCACTTGTGTTTTCCTTGAAATGATCAAAACAAAACAGAAAAATGTTTTCTAAACTCGTCAGAATTGCCACTTGAAATGACAAGCCACGAGAGAGAGAGAGAGAGAGAAAAAGAGAAAGAGTTTGATGTTGAGTAGAGGCAGAACTGAGAACCTGCTGGCCTGCTGCCTGCCTAAACAAATAATATAAATGTGTGCATATTTATGTACATTATTAGGATGGAATGTGTGTATGTACTAACTCACATGACATACACCATTTCACACATGTCATAAGAAATTTTCTGTCGATTTCAATAATATTTTTACTTGAAAGTAACAAGCAGCATCGCATCGTCAGTATTACTTTTTATGTGTAACTTGGCGTAATGGAAGTTTTTACTTGGCTCAAAGTTTAACATGAGTTGTGTGTATGTGGTGCTCTACATATCACTATCCATCCAACATTTCAATTTTCGCAAAGGAGAAAGCAACCAGGTTTCTGTGCTTTCATTTCGTATAAAAAACATTATTCTATAAAATTGCATATATATTCATAGATAGATACAAATGCATGATATAATGTTATAATGTTTACAAGAGAATATTTTCTTCTTCAGTGAAGTTGATGGGATATGTAGGCAACCAGGCAGACAAGACGAAAAAAATGGATCCACCAAACAGAGCATTTCGCTCTTCTCTCCGGCTAAATCCTGGATTTTCTTGATATCCCAATATTACTTATATACCCTTATTATTATTATGGCATACTCTGGTATTGGTATAAATGGTGGTAGTATAATGCTATATAATGTGATGTCCTTGGTGTATGATTCAAAGCGACAGGGAACATAGACGCAAAAAATAACATTTTTTTATTTTATAAACTATGTTTATACTCAAAATACTACCCACAGTTGTTGTTGTATAGCACTCCACTCGTTTTTTATTGTAAATTGATAAAAAATAAACTTTAGTTTTTAGGGAAATAAAGAAGGAAATACGAGTAGCAATGAACCCTTAAAATTTAAAATATAAAATATAGGATGGAACAGGTATGTATGTAGGCCTTGTACATGCTTTTAACAAAAGTATTTATATGTATGTATATGTAGGTATATACTATATACTATATAGTATAGTATATACATAAGTTATGAGTTTTGGATGTAAACGTAGAAGAGATACTAAACAATAATTTGCTTCCCTTCAGTGCTTGTGCCCTCTTTCTCTTTCCATCATGTATCGTCTCTCTCTCTTTCTCCCTTGAATTTAAAGTGAAATTATTTTCTATTTGTTTGAGAGATTTGTTGGGGGCAAAAATACGCATAACCAGCAAGCACGCAGCAAACATACTCACGTCTTTCTCATCCTTCCTTCATTTTCTTCGAAACAAGACTCTTCTTCTTCTTCTGCAAAAGTCTTCTTTTTTTCTTTGCTATTTGTTTAAGTTTTATTTGACCTTTTGAAAATTCAAAAGCTTTCAATATTATTATTCCCCTTTTTTTAAGAAATAAAGAAGACAAACAGCAAGTGGAACAAATAACATGGCATGCAATTTGGATTGCTCTTTTTTTCTTTTATTTTTATATTTATTTATTTTCTACATTGCCTTGTTCCCGTCTATAATACGTGCTCTTGAAGAAAACAAGCAAAGCACAACACAAGCTTTGAATAGTAATACTTGGTGAAAGTATCCTTTGTGCATTTTATGTCATGGGGCCCTTTTTTCTGTCTGGTAAAAATTTACTACTATCAAGCCATAAGTATAAGCTTGTGTTTGTGTGTCGCAGTTTTGCCCAGCAGCAAAGGAGAAAAGATAAAAAAGGAAGCTAGATAATAATAAAGGATCAAATTTGATGTCCAAAAAAATTGTTAAATAATATCAAAATTCAGTTTACAACATTTGTGTGTTATAAAACAGTAGAAGCAAGTTTATTAATGTGGGACGGACGGGAAAAAACTACATGTGTTTCCTCACTGCACTATATTTATACTCTGCGCTGTACACTTAAATTATTTAAATTGAATCCCTTGTAAATATATTCCTAACTATATATATTTATTTTTATATTTTACTTCACTGCAAATTAAAATCCCATAGTGCACAAAATTCATTATTTTCCTTTGTGTTATTATTATTTTTCTTGTAAACGGAACTAACCGCGTTTTTTCTGTCCTCCATTCCCAGCTAAAGAGCTCCCTTACTGTGTGAGGAGTATATATTTCTTGAGTTTGTTTGGTTTGGCTAGTAGACTGCATGGAGAGAGAGACTGTATTAAAAAATATGGCCCACTCTGGAGATTTCTTGGTGTAATTTATGGACGTCCCATTTCACGCTGTATAGTATTTATAGTTCCACGGAGCAAAAAATTTAAGAAAGAAAATAGAGTGAAATTGCATGCATTCATTAAGCCAACCAAACCATTATTCTTTTTTAGCGTATTTAGTTGCATTTTTGCTGCAATAATATTATGTAGAGCACAACTACTATAAACACTAAAAACAATTTATATATTTCTGTGCAAAGTAAATACAGTGTTTTTATTTGCGGAATAGGTTTCCATTAAGCGTGTTTCAGAGGAATATTTTTATAAATGCAATAACCGGAGCAAAAGTATTAGAATTAATTTTTACAAAGAAGCAGGAAGAAAAAAATAGAATGCTTGGTTGAAATATTTTCTTAATGTTAAAGGTCACTTGACCTATGTAGATTTTTATGATGTGTGCATTTTTATTATGCACTCCCTTTTTCTTGAAAGAACGTGAACGACTTCCTAGATGAAAGGTGTCAGATATGTCAAAGCACGAGCTTAGATTTATTCGAAAAAGGAACTATATTAACGGGTGCATATTTTAGCCTGAGAATTTATCAAGGAGGTTGCATGGGGTCATTGTGTAATTTTTAAAAAACTATGTGCGAACTATGTCTTTTGTTTGATCGGACATTATTATATGTCGCATTTCCGTCTTTCCGAGATTATTTTAAACTCGCAACTATTGCAAGATAGATAGTCAGTTAGTTATACTTGTACGGCGTTTTATTTTTTAAAAGCGTTTTTAGCTATCGGGGAACCAGGTAGGTGATAGACGGGTATTATTAGGAGATAGTTTCAAATGATAAATCTGTATAATATGTTTGTAATCGTTTTGAGAATTGTTAGCATGCTTCATTGGGACATATTTTGGTCATTAAAAGTTCATTAAATTGGGTTAATATTAAACCATACGATGAGCCGGGTATATATATGCATTTACTACTTCCTATCTTTTTTTTAGCTTAAATACCTGATGCATAGTTTAATATCCATATCTTATCAAGAATTCAATACCTTGAGAGCTGGACATTGTCATCAGCGCTGGAATGGTCAATGATAAGGTCAGTCATATACATTTATATTAATATATATATCTAAACGGCACACTCCAAAGTTTGTCCTTTTTTTATCATTTCCATGTTAATGACAGTCAACAAGAATCATGATCATGAGACGACGGAACTTTGTTTTTACTGTGCCCTTTAATATTCATCCGCTTTTTTATGATTACATTTGGTAAAATGGAAAAAAAATCAAGTGGCAATGTCAAACAGAAGCATTGTAAATGATTTTCATGCTCATATGCGCGTTATCTATGTTATGTCCATGTCATTCACAACAAGATAACTAAAATCACACCCAATTTGGTTTATTCACATCGACTGAAGTTGAAAAATTTGTTTTAGTACCGCGTTGAATTCGGATACTTTTAATACTTCATATTTCATTTCTTGAGCCCTCACACATTAAATTTTATTCACCCATTTTCTTTGACTAAACAATATTCAAAATGTTGTTCAAAGCTTCTTTAGTTGCATTTTCACTTGTACTATTGGTGCATTTTTCTACAAGTTGTAAGATTTTTTTTAAATTGAAACACCACTCTTTAGCACTAAAGTCATAAACACATTGTAATTGAATCCATCAAGTAATAATTTTTTAATTAATTTTTGGATTTTTTAATTTGCAGCATACGCAGTGAAGGAATGCTATGAGTGTGAATATTTCTCCTACAACTCATCAGGCAACGAAGCCTGCAAAGATGTTACCCCTGACTCCACTGAGTTCCTGGTAGATTGTACTAAGAAATACCGTAAGTAAATTAATAATGATTAATATTAGTATATTTTATGTATTTAGCAAAGGTAAAAATTATATACTATTTTTCTTACCTATTGTTTCACAGCAAACATCAAGGAGTGGCAATGCGTTAAAGTATCAGGTCGCATTGAAGTTGAAGAAGAAAATTTTAACTACATCAAAAGAGCATGCATCCCAGGTAAAAACTTTGAAACTTGTGCGGAATGTAAAGACACCAGCGCCTACCAAACTCCCTACGGGTTCATTACCAGGGGTAAGCACTGCGCTTGTGATGACAAGGATGGTTGTAACGGATCCTCGTCCCTTGTCGTTGGGTTTATAACGTTGGCTGCATGTTTACTTATTGTGGCCAAGTTTTAATAAAAATCGATGGTTTCTTCAAAATAGCTATAAAAAATTACTAGATTCGATTGAAAGATGGTAATACATTTTACAAAAGCTGAATAAAAATTTCGATCTGTTTTAAATAAATAAAAACAAAGTACGATTTACCATTTACATCACACGATCGGGTATAGAAACGACCTTGAATTCTCTGGTCACCCAGTCACACCAGTCGTTGAACCTGACAGGGAATTGCCTTCAAAGTTTGAAGCCTCCATGTTTCACATATTTATACTTTCAAATGGATTCTCCTTTTTTGAAAATTCAATTTAACATTATTTTTAGGAAAAAATTGCGCGTACAATTCATAAAAATCCCATGACATGCTTTGTAATGCTAAAAATGCTAAAAATAACCAGAGTTAAGAAACCCTGCTGAGTTAACCTGTGTATAATATTCACTCTTTGTAATGCTAAAAATGCTAAAAATAATCAGAGCTAAGAAGCCCTGCTGAGTTAACCTGTGTATAATATTCACAGTACACCTACATATATACATTTATATTTGAGTTGAGGAATATTTGTGTGTGCATCAAATGTAATGGGCACACAAAGCAAAAAATATATTTATACAGAATACAGACAGTAAAACTGCCACGAGAAGAGCATTTTATGCAAAAAAAACAGAAGGAAAAAGTGAGACACGAAGAGAAACTGTCATATTTATGATAAATGTGCTGTCTTCCTTTCACTGAAAATTGTAATCCAACGCTCATAATTCACGGACAAATGAAATGGGACATGTATAGTTTTTAAAGTTAGTTTTTCCTGTATTCACTTCTCTAAAAAATATGCGGAAACAACAAAAGGAAGGAATAAAAAACACGGAAGAAAGTGAAATAGCGGCACAGTGAAACAGTAGTAGACATTTCTGTATTATTATGCTTATTTCATCAAAAAGTTACCAGATAGCGAACCGGAGAAAGCGGAAAAGAGGAATGACATGATGATGAGAGGATGTGCTGTGTTTAAGGGATAGCTGTTGTTTTCTGGTAAACACACATATTATTATTGTATTTCATGGTTTCCGAAAACGAGAAAGAAGAGTGACACAAACGAACAAAGTAGAAGGCATCAGTCATCTTTATAGCTTTTTTTGCTGTGGCATCTGTAGCATTTAAGATTTTCTGTAAAAGAAAATGTATGAAATGCTAAATGTACTGAACCATTTAGATAAAAATAAGATAGCCAAAAATGTGGAAGCACTCATTATATAATTTGTATTTATAGCTATCTACTTAAGTATTCATATGCTCCAATATCGTTTTACAAGATTCTTATTTATGGTCGTGTTACATTTCATGTGGCCTGGTTTGCGAAATTGGATGCAGTAAAATTACAAAATATCTTTCATTACAAAAAATTTGGAGATGGTACCTTTTTTTGCTTTACCATCCAAATATATACGTAGGTACGCAAGTAATCTTTTTTTAGTTTAAGTATCACGGACGTACGAAGCACAGACCATCATAAAAGTGTAAGTTTCTTATTTCAAGAGAAGCAGGACAAACAAACTTTTCATATTTTTCATCGTTAAATATATCAAAAGTCCTGAAAAACAGAAATATGAGCAATAGTAACAGTACAGGAATGGGACCGGGCACACGCACACTATGAACGAAACTGTATTCGCGCAAATTTATGCACTTTCTCTTATTCTCTGAGTCCCCGCAATTACCAGAAACATATTACTTTACCATAACATGGGATGGGAGACGGACGTTAGTAAATCTGAAAGTTATACTGTTTACATGAGGAAGGGAAACATGATCAAATTTTTGACGGGGGTACAACAGGCATATTATATTGCCAAAGTAGATAATTTGCGCAGCTCAAATAATATTACCTAAATATCATCATTGCATCATATTCCATGAGGAAATCCAGTTATTATGATTAATAAGCAAAAAAATGTGGGATAGATTTGTTATAAAGGTTATCAAAGCATTCCCTTCAGAGCTTTGAGTTGATACTCGTATTATACTCGTGTTTTACAATGAAAAATACTTGAGTAAGCGGATCCCTCACAGAAACCTGGATTGAACGTAGGTAAAATCGACATTTTCATTGCTTATTTAAATATTTATATGCCGAGGCGGAATAGTTTAATGTTTTATGAGTGTAGTAATGAGCACGTTTTCATCTCTCTTCTTTGCCCCGTTATTATTCTAGCATTACCTAGGTACACCCACCCATTCCATCTAACATTTTGTATGCATAAAGCACTATCTGCAACCCTAAAAATCTTGGTCAAAATTAATACAAAATATTTTAACGAGTTTTTATAGCTTGGCTGGCTGTACGGGTGTAGCGCTTCTCCCTTTCCAACACGGGAAAACTTTATTTTTTTGTAAACAATTCTTCTTAGAAGATGATAATAATAGAATTATATTACATTATTTATATTATGTATACCTATTTAAGAACATCAAAAAGATTTAGGCGGAGAGAGGCAAGTTTGTGGGATGGCTTTAGTAGATACAGCGACTTCAGCAAATTTAAACTTGCGCAAAACAAATAGAAATCCCACATCCCACGCATTCTTTTCCCTTTTTACTGTGTCACATTTTACGAGTTTTTGAAATACCGCACTGTCATGTAAGTGATATTAGTTTGACCAGAAAAAATTGACTAGGAATTTGCATTATTATTATTATTATTTATATCTCTGTAAGAAGCCAAGGCAAAAATATAAAGTATTCAAAAAAAAAAAAAAAAAAAAATAGTGTACACGGTTTAATGTCTCAAAGCATAAAGCAAAATGATTTTTTCTGTATTCTTTTTTCTGCACAGGTAGCTAAATTTCACATTCACTCGCGAAATTTGAGAGTCAAGTATTTTTGTGATTACTTTCCGGTACGTGTGCTTTAATACAAAACCATAAGTGAATCTGTTCAGGTGGCATAAAATGTGTAATATTTCTGGGTTGATGTTCAAAGGGAAAAAAGTTCCTTTCTGGCTCAACTGCAAAAATATATATATATATATATATGATATGATGGGTGAGTAGTGGGTACGCAGTAAAAGCTTTATCATATCATAAGAGTTTTTTATCATCAAAGTCGCAAGACCACCACCACCAGTTTAGATTTTCTGAGTGATGTCCTCGAACATTGAGCCCAGCTAAGGGCAAAAAGCGACAATTTTTTTTCTCCATTCATTTTTCCCAAAATAAACTAACAAAGCCAATCTGACAAAAATTACGCCCCGTGGAATACCTCTGGCACAAAAAAAATCTTTTAAGTGGTGCGTGCTGTGTTATATAAGTGGGATATATATACATATAACATATTTACATAGTATTATAGTGCTAATCTGTGTAGAACATGCTTTGCTTTTCCCACAATTTATGTAACTTTTAACAACGTCGTGTTCCTCCTTGTCTTGTTGGAAAATATTTTTTTGGCAAGTTTTTATTAAAAAACACAAAACTTTATTTCTAAATTTACTTTCCCTCTGATTTTATCTAATTCATTCATTCATCATATCCGTGTATCTCTCTCTCAAACTTACCTTGTTACGAAAGCACGTTTGATGTATTTTATCATATTTCGCAAGAGTATATTAGGTACGTCGGTGCTTTCAGAGGAAATGTAGTGACATCAACTCTTAAAACACTTTCATGGTTTCATTGAACTTTTGAATTCATTTCCTCTTCGGGTTATTATGGTGAGAAATTTTGTACTTTATCTCCTCTCCTCCGTTGAACTACTAAAACAACTTTATATTATCATATGTTCCAATGTTTAGCAGGAAGCTGTACTAAAATATAAATATAAGTATATACGTACATGTATACATGCATATTTTTTTAGAATAATTGAATGCGCAATAAGTAATACCCGTCGCTTCACATGAATGATATGACCATATAATAATAAAAATAGAAAGGACACGGGCGATATTCGTTTCTAACCATTGAATTTTACTCTTTTATTGGAATATTTTGGAAGGTCCATTATTTTGTACAAGCGACAAGCATAAAATGCAATGGTAGCCGACGGCTACTAGCCGTCGTTGTACTGTTTGGGGGATCACCCATCTTAATAGATTTCATGTCATCTCAGTGGACAAATAATGGATTCCAGTCCATCTAAAATGTACTGCGGACTATTTGCAAACAGGATATTTTTCATTTGATATGAAATGAATACGCACGTGTAAAAATTTAACAGAGGATCTAATCTGGAATATGTAGGGAGAGATGAAAGGATTTCTGTGTTTGTGAATGATCACGTTGTGCGAAATGAAATGAAAACATAACCTGAAGGTAAATGCGGAAGTTGTTTATAATCTTTAGAATGTATAAATACAATGCTACACATTACACAAGCTCTACTAAATCAGTCCATCTAAAATATACTGCGGACTATTTGCAAACAGGATATTTTTCATTTGATATGAAATGAAAACATAACCTGAAGGTAAATGCGGAAGTTGTTTATAATCTTTAGAATGTATAAATACAATGCTACACATTACACAAGCTCTACTAAAGATCTTTTTAAAATTCAACTTAAATAATGTTATTCTATAGTTCATCTGTAGATTTCAATTAAAGTTTAATGATGATACCTACCATATTATGAGCAATGAGCATTGGGTAATGTATGCCTACATTTACTTCCGTTGTTGTGCAATCTGATTTATAACTAGGTCAAGAGGCACATCTTTTTGATACTCTACAAAAAACTTACTTTCAGGCACGACAACGATAGGCATGATGGCATTAGAGCTTTATTACAAACCGAAATCATTCTTGAATTTCTCAAAATATCCAAACACGAAATTAATGTGCATTGTTATATGTAACTCTGTGTCTCTGGAATTATTGCATAATTTCATTTCTGGAAGTATAAAAAATTAAATATGAGTACTACGTAAACATATGTGCATGTAGAAAATATATAATTCAAACAATAAACTTCTTTTTGTATGCACAATGCATCCTGCAACATTTCTTCCTGCCTAGGCCTGATTAAATGCAATATAAATCATATTGGTAAAACGCATTTTTAAAATAAACTATCCGCTTAGTTTAAATTAAATAAAAAACACGGTGTCTGTAAAAAGTCTCGAAGCAAATGCGCAGTTTTCGAATGTTACGCCTCTTATCTACACATCAAAAAATTATTTTCCCCAGAAATCTAACACGGGCAGTATAGAGTAAAATACACACAATATTTTGATTACCAAATGAATAAATGAAAATAATAATCAACCAAATCCTTGTTCCATCATCAATTTTTTTACGCAGTTGCTTGTTTCGACAATACGCTGAAGGGAACAAGATTGTTCAATGAAATTCGATATGTTTGCAGCTTGAAAAGGCGTTGTTTTTTGATCACGTAACGTAAGAGTATTATCATCCCTTTACTTGCTTCCCTTCTCCTTGATGATCAATATGATCGTTTTCATCATACTCACTACTACTCACCCTTTTGATGATAAAACAACGCCTCTTATCTACACATCAAAAAATTATTTTCCCCAGAAATCTAACACGAGCAGTATAGAGTAAAATACACACAATATTTTGATTACCAAATGAATAAATGAAAATAATAATCAACCAAATCCTTGTTCCATCATCAATTTTTTACGCAGTTGCTTGTTTCGATAATGCGCTGAAGGGAACAAGATTTGTTCAATGAAATTCGATATGTTTGTAGCTTGAAAAGGCGTTGTTTTTTTATCACGTAACGTAAGAGTATTATCATCCCTTTACTTGCTTCCCTTCTCCTTGATGATCAATATGATCGTTTTCATCATACTCACTACTACTCACCCTTTTGATGATATGATGTAAATTCCGATTCATCCTCAATAACATAAATACATACCTATCCCCATTTTATAACAATAAAAATTCACATTATTTTCCTATTTTAAAACACAATCAAAAATTGGATTTTGCCCATTTTTGTCCGCAGAAAGTTTAAAACCTCTAAAAAAACAACTTGTCACTTTTGTGACAGGGTTTGCCATAATATACCTACCAGTAGTATAGTGATAGGAAAGCAAACGCTAGCACCACCATCACGACAATGATTTGTGGTTAGGCAGGAGTGAGTTCCTTGAATTTTTAGACGGGATTTCACCAAAATAAATAGTTGTAGTAGCACGCGCTTCATTATTCTATGTGGATTATGATTAGTAGAGAAAGAGTCCTGTATTCTTTTCTCGTTTTATGGTTTAATGCTATCATCATCCATCACATATATACCAGTGCT
>JAITYZ010000164.1:0-12006 GCA_027744595.1 Paronellides praefectus | reverse complement strand
ATGCAGATTGCATTCTCTCCATTCAAAATTCTACCAAGTATCAAACCAAAATTTACATGAACAAGCATATTATAGAGTTTTACATTTTGGACACGCACTCGTGGTCATAGTTTTTACAGCACTCAAAACGTGGTATATCCTTAAAAAAGATTCCAATCATTATGCAGCATTGTTTTAATAAGGAAATGTATTCTATGCGGGCGGGGATGTTTAATTTTAGTTGTTGGTTTTCCTGCACAAGGTGCTCTTTTATTACGTTACGTTGCTGTAGCATTGAATTGACTAAGGTTATCCGTCTGTAAAAGCCCGATATCCCACTGCCATTTTGAAAAAAATTCAATATATTTCTTCGAATTTTTTTTTGCTACTATCAGCTACGTATTTACTGCGGTTCTTACATCTTTATTCAATTTCGACAATAATGTTTCTTGGTTTTAAAACTCAATGCAGTCCTCACATACATTCATGCATAATAACAAGGCTTTGCCTGGGTTTAATAAAATATTTCAAGTAATTAAGCTTGATAAATCAAAGGAAATTAACTCATATTTGCATATCAGGCAAGTCCCAACCTCTGAATGGAAATGAATGTTTCGACAAGTTTCAACTTGTTTCATGTATAAAAGTTCAAAGCTGATAATTTCATCTCTAGCATATAGTAAAAGAGCAATAGCAACACAATCAATGAGCAAATGCAATTGCAACCGAAACGGAGCCGATTACAACGCTACTTACTTCTTAGGTGGGTGAAACCATCATTTCCCACCGTTCTTCGGAGAAACGTTTTTAACCACAAAGAAAACTCGCGATCAAATGTATGTAGGTGTGCTTGTTCATGTAAATTTTGGTTTGATACTTGGTAGAATTTTGAATGGAGAGAATGCAATCTGCATATATTCACACATTAGGTACATCATGTTATATTCATATTGCCTGGTTTATATGACAAAGATTAAATGCGATAGTGAATGGTGACAAAGTAGTAAAGCAGTAGCACCTATCCAACCAAAAAAATGAAACGACTCTGGTCTCAAATCAAAGTCCATTTTTCGTTTGAAAAGTTAGCTAAAAATATCAGTTGCTTGAGTAGGAAATCATGATTCCAATACGATTTATTTCAACTAGCGTTCTTGTTCAGTTCACCAATAAGATTTTTGCATAGTATGTGAATCATGAGAAAAAAATGTTTCGTACGCATCGAGTAAAAGGAAAAGCAAAAGAAATTTTATTTTAAGCAATTTAATCATGCAAGCATTTAGTCTTTACATTTAACATAATATGTTACCTCACTCTTCTGCCATATCGTGAAAGAATATTATGCAGAGACATGGCCGATTACACATTCCTCTTTAATAAGTCATTAGATTATATTACTGGTCAGCTGCACTCTTTGTCTGTCAAGTAGGTATACTTGCATTCAGTGTAATATGTCCTGTTGACTGGAGGAATTATGTATATATTTTTTTGCAGCATAGCATCAAAGGAAAACATGATTACTATTACTTTACTGCACTGCACGCTAATAAATTTTTGGTGAGGGTGGCATGATGCGGTATTTTGTCTTGTATGCTAAACTCGGACAAGTCTACTTTTAAGCAATTTTAGCAACAAAACTCAAAGTCGAGCCAACGCAAAAGTCCATGTTACATCTTCCTTTTTTCATCATCATCATCAGCTATATAAGCATTTGTTGAAAAGAAGTG
This sequence comes from Paronellides praefectus, assembly GCA_027744595.1. Taxonomy (NCBI): domain Eukaryota; kingdom Metazoa; phylum Arthropoda; class Collembola; order Entomobryomorpha; family Paronellidae; genus Paronellides; species Paronellides praefectus. The sequence continues at coordinate 10,303 of JAITYZ010000164.1, read as the reverse complement.
ACTTGTTATGAGTGTCAGCAGTTGTTTGCCGAGTTGCATCCTCTTGACTGAGCTCTAATATCTCTTTCTTTTTCTCAAAATGAGAATGATGATGATGACTACCAGGCCGGCATCAAATAAAACACAAACTGCTGGCAATATGTTGCTGTTTTTGCTGTGTGTGTGATGATGAGAATTTCGTTGGCGATTATTCGATACGATGTTTTTTGCGCAAAGCTAGACAGAAGAAGAAGAAGAAAAAAAACGTAAAAGTGAATCTGCTTGCATCCTATTTAGCTATACGGCTCAGCGCGGTTGCATTTGCACTGGTTAAACAAAAAAAATCATTTTACTCACCATTACACTTTTGCTCTTCCTTCCATGTTCCCACACCATCATCACCATTCACATCCTCAATCCTATCCTAACACTGCAACTGCACGTCATGATGAGCCTAAAACTTGTTCAGTTGAAGTGATCACAACAACAAGTCTTACATAAAATGTTGAAATATGTGTAACAACTTATCTATATCTCTAAGGAAGGAAAGGAAAAAGCGTCCGACCTCCTCTTCTTGTCAAGTTGTTTCAGTATTTTTTATAGGAGTATTTATACGACTCTATGATGAATATTATGAGATGCGTATTGCGGATGTTGATGTTGATGAATAAATTTTTAAAGTGTATGCATAATGTGATGGTACATGGCATGCCACATGCAAACATCAAAGATACAAAATGCTCACATCGCATAATCATCATCATCATCATCATATAACTATCATACTTCCTGTGCTGTGGGAAAGTCTGCAGAGCAGTATTTTATTTTATTTTGCTGGGATGTTGATAATAGTAGTAATGTTGGCATGGTGTTTTGATGAGTTAGTAGTGTGCGTTGCTGTTGAACAAGTTGAAATCAGTCATCATCATCCTGCTTGAAGGAGATAGTGAGAATCGTGCATTTTGTCTTTTTTCCTTTGAAAAAAAATGTATTGACGTGCAGGGGAACACAAATTTATATACTTTTGTATTACTACTGATCGTACAAAAAAAATAGTAAAACGCTGGTACAGCGAATATGGTGGGATTAAAACTGTGCGGCTATAAACAGCCCTACCATTCATTCTACCAACTTGGCTAACACATTTATACAGACACACTCATTTAGAGACACACACAACAACTTCTCATTTGATCTTTTTTCATCTTTCTTCGATTTCTTTTGGCTTTGTTGTCTTTTTTTTCTCCTAAATGTGAACATAAGAGGAGAAAAAAAAGCTTCATAGATACATACCATTTGTCAGTATTGTGTACACCACAACAACATACATTACTACTTCAATGATGTCCAACTTGATTCTATTTATTTATTTATCTTGATTTACTTGCTTGAGCCTGGCCTTCGTACCTAATACACTGTTATTTGTAGTATAAACAAACTTGTAACTTTGCAATAAATTCGGATTTATTGTTGCAGCTCTACTATTCAGCGTTGTTTTGTGGTGATGATGTTCTGTTGCAGTTGTTGTTACTACTACTACTACACTGTCATTTGGCTGGTATATTAGAAAAAGAGTTACATAATATGTATGTATAGAGAGAGAGGGATTCAAGTAATAGACAAAAAGGCTCTCAGTTTATAAAATTGTTGTATGTTTAGTAGTGGCAGTATGTTGCGTGGTTTGGTGCATGCACACAAACAGCTACTTGACTAAGATCATGGGAGAATTTTCTTGCAAAAAGAAAGTGAACAAGGCAGTTTTTTTACTTCTTCTTCTCCTTTTTTTGCCACAATAACTGAAAAGCAAGCAGTCTCTTTGTTGTTGGAGGTGGCGAGGGAGGAAATACAAAAAAATACTTATAAAAATGTTGGATATATACCTATTATATATGTTCTCTTGTGTAGGAGGAAGAAACACTAATAACACTGCTGTTCTTGTTGTACAGCAACATTCTTTCCTTTTTTAGCATCTTTTGTTCAGTTTGAATGCTCAATGCTCAGTGCTGCTGAGCAATCAACAGTGCTCTTTTCTGGGGTTTTTCTTTCTCCTTTTATTTTTTTTGTTACTTTTGTGAGTAGTTAAAAAGTGTTTTAAAAAGGGAGCAACTTACACACAAGCACATTCAACATTCCTTGTATTTGACTTTTGTACATGCATGGTAGTCAAGAAGGAACAGATTGTTGCGTGGTTTGGTGCATGCACACAAACAGCTACTTGACTAAGATCATGGGAGAATTTTCTTGCAAAAAGAAAGTGAACAAGGCAGTTTTTTTACTTCCTCTTCTCCTTTTTTTGCTACAATAACTGAAAAGCAAGCAGTCTCTTTTGTTCAGTTTGAATGCTCAATGCTCAGTGCTGCTGAGCAATCAACAGTGCTCTTTTCTGGGTTTTTTCTTTCTCCTTTTGTTTTTTTTTGTTACTTTTGTGAGTAGTTAAAAAGTGTTTTAAAAGGGGAGCAACTTACACACAAGCACATTCAACATTCCTTGTATTTGACTTTTGTACATGCATGGTAGTCAAGAAGGAACAGAGCGTGTTGGTAAAATTGAAAAAAAAATGTGGTAGTGGCAGTAGTTGTGTTAGTGTTGATCTTTGAATCCTTTTTTATTTTCGATAAACGAGAGACAAGGAATGAGTGAAAAGAGTAATCTTTTGAAGAATCAGAATAAAAGTGGAGCGTGCTTGAGTTGAGCTGTGGAGCTGAGCAGTGAGGAACACATTGGAAATTTACTTTCACTTTTTCTTCTTCTTCTTCTTCATATCTTCGTTTATTTTACTGCAAAATCCGGGAGATGTGAGTTGTGATTGTGAGAGATGTGGGACACTTGTACAGCAACAAAAAATGTACGAAAAAAAGTGAGATGGTGATAGCTCCAATTTTGAAATGGCAAAATTGAAGGCTATTTAGTGCCCCATTGCTAATAGCCTACGTCATACTTATACACACTCTCTCTCTCACTCTCTCTGCTTTTTCAGCACTGAAGTAGCAAACAGCAAATTGTGATAAATTTCTAGTCAACATTGTTCCCTCTTTAATTGGGTTTTTTCTTGTTAATAGGACTTGAATATTAGATTGACTTTTTGCGAGTTTTTCCTACTTTGGTGTTTTAGTAGTTTTAGTGTACATATATTACATGTAAAAAATATTATATATAAAGTTTTAGCTTATCTAGTATTCCAGTTCAAGCATTCAATCGACCTCTTTAAACAAATGGAAGGAGAATGACGAAGAAGGAGACGGAAAATAACTAGTCGGTAAATTCTAATTCTCTTGGATCATTCTCATTTCATTCAAAATGTTACCCCATAAGTATAGCATTCAAGTATAGACTGCCAATAAATAAATACATCAACTTTTTTTCCTCCTCTATATAAACTGCTAGAGTTTTACATAGTTTTCTGCTAGTTATCCTACTCCTCCTCCAGAGTATAGGGGGACAAAATGGGACGCGAGGAGTGATTCAGATCCAGCGTGTGAGCGTGGCGTGTAGTAATTTACGATTAAAGGATGTGAACTGAGATTTTGCATAATAATAAATAAATAAATATAAAACACGCGTTGATTCCGATGGTTTGAGCTTATGTTTCGTAGTAGTTGTTCCAAAACAAAATATATTATTATTATTATTATCATCATTATTGTGTACCTACCAATATACATATTGCCGTAGCAATGCACAAGTAGTGATTTCATTCATGAGGGTAAAAATATGTACATATATGCGGCGAATGGATGGATGACGACGAGACGATGTTCGGATGCGTGTATGGTGCTATTTGATGATCTTAGGCTTTAAGGAATATAGCAAAATCATGCCTGTTGTCGTTGAAATGAGAGCAAACGCGTGAGTTAGCTTCAATGAGTGAGAATCACATTCGCATTATAGTGCACACGCAACTCAACACACACACAAAAAAAAACTATCGTACAGTCAACTCGAAAATTCGTTCCTTTTTTATTGGATTTTGCCTGATCGAATCTTTATATCTTTTTCCTTTTTCTCCTCATCAACATCTCATCTCATCGTGTATATATATATATATGTAGCACAACATTGTTTACGGAGTGTAATAACTTAGGGAAGAAGGGCTGTAATATTTTTTCATACGGTGAATAAACACACTTGTCTTCTTTTTCTTTCCGTTCTCCCACGCATTTCTTGATAAATAAAATACGTCTTCCGTAAGTAATGAGTCAGTATTGGGAAATTTTGGAAGAAAAAAAATTCTCTGGAGGCAAGCAGGTTTTTTTTCGTCCTACCCTCAAATAAATGAAAGGATTGGTAAATTCTGGAAAGGGAATGGAACGGGAGTATACATAGAAAACAAAATGTGCTGCTACTTCTGCTGTTGATGATGATGGTATGGTGATGGTGGTAGTGCTTTTACTGAAATTTTAGTGAAAATGAATAAAAGAGTGTGAGTGGTAGTTGCAGTTGTAGTAGTCGTAGTAGAAATGGTGGTAGCTGAAAGTAATTTGGATGAATAAAGGGAATAACTCAACTGACTTCCTCTCTCCTCTCCTTCCTCCATTTTCTTTCTCGAGCGCGTAATTTTTTACAAAAGAAAAAAAAATACAGAAAGGCCAAGAGATAGATAGAAACCTCATACTTTTTTTCCAGCAGTAGCATTTACACTAGTTTGTATACTACATCATCTAAAGATATGCAGAGATAGTAGCAATGAATGAGCCTACATATTTTGATGTGGTGTTGGTAGCGGCGGTGGTACCGCTAGTGGGCTATTTATTGTTGTTTTAGTAAAAAGAAACTAGAGTAAAAGTTCATGTTGTGAATGGTGGTACTATAGTAATATGGTGATATATATGTACACAAAGCACATGGGATCAAGAATTTCGTCTTTAAAAAAAATAAAAGATAGAAAAATGATAAAGTTTTTTAGAGTAGAAATAGCAAAGTATGTAACAAGAAGAAACTATAAGACTTGAAGAATCTTGTACTTTCGCTTCTTTCGATGAAATTCTTTAGATTTGTTGTAGTACGTAACTTGGAAAAGTGTTGTGACTCACAACTTGTGAGTGTATCTATGAGAATAGAAACGTATTGCGTTGCGCATTTGTTGTTTGTATACTTTTTATTTAAAAAAAACATCGACATGGAACCATGAAGGAAGTCATCATCATCATAATTACCTCGGTGTATATATAGTAAAGATAGGAGAATGGTATTTCTAATCATCATATTTTTTGGATGTACGACGTACAAAATAAAGAACAAAGTTTGTTCGTCTTGTAGCAAACAAGTATCATCATCATAATTACCTCGGTGTATATATAGTAAAGATAGGAGAATGGTATTTCTAATCATCATATTTTTTTGGATGTACGACGTACAAAATAAAGAACAAAGTTTGTTCGTCTTGTAGCAAACAAAAGGACATTGGTAACGTCTTAGGTAGGTAGGTATGTATGTAAGTAGGTACTATTTTAGTATTGACAAGAACTACAGCTTTGTGGAAGTACAAGTAGAGTTGGAGTGGCGGTTGTGTGACGTTGGTTGGTATAGGAAGTAGGAAAAGATGAAAATTTAGATAGGAGGATATGATGATGATAGATGGGAAACGAGATAGGTTTGAAGTAAATGCGGTAACTGCATGTCAGTATTTCTTAGCCGACGATATAATGGAGAAAGTGCATGTTTACCGAGGTAATTATGATGATGATAGATGGGAAACGAGATAGGTTTGAAGTAAATGCGGTAACTGCATGTCAGTATTTCTTAGCCGACGATATAATGGAGAAAGTGCATGTTTAGCAGAAAAACTCGAAACAGCATCTGGCTCTACTACTACCACTACTTGTACTATTTATGCCGCTGCTTCTGCTTTGTCAAAAAAAATTGTATGGTGGTTTGATAGTGTTTGTGAGAAAAAGGGCAAAAACATATAGCCATACCACTATACTGAATAATGTGCTGTTTTCTATACAGCCTTGCTTTTCATGAAGTTTAGCTAGAGAGTATTGGATGGGAAGAGCAAGAATTAAACAAAGAAAATAGGGGAAAATAGCAATGCAAAGTTATCCCTTGTTGCTTTGTAGCTCGAGAAGCAAGATGAACAACAACAAATGGTTTGGTTTGGTTGGACAGAATGTAAATCTGGTTTCCAATGATGATGGGGATGATGTGATGTTATTGTAACAACGAGCATCAACAAAAGTGAACAAAACTAAACGTATAAAATAAGATAAGTCATGGGATTGTTATGTTTTTCTACCTACATGCCGGGCCAGGAGCATTCCCGAAAAGTATTTCAAAAGTTTTGGAACATGGAACAAAAAAACGTGGTGGTGTGGTGGTGCGGGCGGTATATTGGATCGCGCTGTAACTAAACACATTTTCCTTCGTGGTTACTTCCCAATTTCTCCCTTGCTGTCTCTTTAAGTTTCCAAGCACATGTTTATATTAGTTATTGGTATAATTTCCAAAAGATTTTTTTTTGTGCTTCTCCCTCTCTCTCTCCCGTTTGCTCTCCAAGTTAGTAGATATATATTTGTGTGTGTGTGTCTGACTACCGCTCGTTTTTATCTTTGAGTAAAGTGGAAACACTTACCGTGAACAAAGAAAAGTGAAAGACACAGCTTAGAAGAAAGTGTTTTTGAAAACTTTTCTTCTTCGCTTGCTTTGTTCTGCTTAAACCGACGGTGGTGTTTAGATTGCTTGGTGCTTGTTTGCTGTTAAGAACAGTGAGCAAGTTGTTGGGTGATGGTGCAGATGATGATGATGGCGAAATTGGCATTCATGAGAACGCATCTCTTTCTCTCTTCTTTCTTCAAACAAGGTCCAATTTGTCTCTCTCTCTCTCTCTCTCTCCCTCGTCTACATTTTCTTTTTCACTTTTGGATTATGACGAAATGAGTGCTTGTCTGATACTCCGAATGAGAGAGAGAAAGAAGTTTTTAGCTTTGATGATGGTGTAGGTATATATATTTTTTCTATTTTGTTGATGCCACGCAGTTTAGTTCACTTGCTTATTTCATCCATTCCATAAGTTCTTTTTTTTCCTAGTGTACTGTTCGTCGAAAGAAGGGTAATCTCTTTTTTATCTGGAATTAAAAGTTGGCAAGTCAGAGAGAGAGAGAGGGAAGTACGCAACAAAATTTGTTGTAATTTAGTCAAGTAGGAAGGCTTTCCATCCATCTCCATCCTCAAAACTTTTTCCCTTGTTAGTTTTAACTTTACTCGTACAAAAAAGAGGATTAATTAGATTGCCATAATTACAAAGGAATTAAGGATAAAAAACAGACTTTTCGAGAATCGAAGCGATCGGAAGGACTTGTTTTTGTGTGTGGGTTTTGCGATCAACAGGTTGAGCCTGTGTTCAAATAGGTATGCAGGCTTGTGGGAAGTATGAAGTAAGGCAATGCATTATACATGTAAGCATATAATATACACATTGTTTTCTGCTCCCACAATTTTCATTTGAAAGGGATTGAGAATAACGGATGACAGTTGTCATCATATGATCATATTTTCTAGACATTCATTAATTTCACTGTATTTTGTTGATAAATAGGGAAAGTTGACTTTGTACTTTGTATTTCAATTTTAGTCGAAAACACTAAAGGAAATCTGAATTAATGGCATACATATTTTACTTTTTGGTTAAAAACATTTCCTTCAATTCTTTGTTCATGCTCCTGTGCTGTGACTGGCATATGCACATAAAATGTAAATAAAGTAAAGTGCTTACAACAGAGATTACTCATGCGGTTGGGATTTTTAATGTCAAATGTGAAGCCAGTTCAAATAAATATGTATAATTCAAATGCAAAACATCTACAGTATGTACAACTCTTTTTTTTAATAGAGCGTGTTGGGGACAGGTTGTTGAATAATTAATATTTTTTGGGAGTAACTATTTTCCCATTATGTCGTACAAAACATTGTTTTATATTCCTATTGATTTTTTAGTAATAAAAAACTAATTCATAAAATAAGCTATTATCGTAACTAGCGTACATACTACTGCCAAAGCCAAATATATTGTTGAATCTATTAAATTTTAGATGAGCAGTGCAGTCTAAAAAAACTACTACTTATTCCGGCAACTTTTACAATCAGAATTTAATATTTACGATTGTTCTTTTCCTTTTTTTGTGTAGCCATCTGTCTAACTTGTGGAATGTTCAATCTCATGGGATTTTAATACACACGTTTATTAAGCAGCAATGCGGAACATACATGGTGCATTATAAAATTTCTTGGCCTGTCCGTCTGTCTCTAAATTGGGGGTATATGACACTAAACATCATATCTTTGTTGTAGTTCAATTGTCACTAAACTTGACTCACAATCAGCAGCGTTCAAGTTTGTCTCTCTGGTTGTGAGTATGACAAGGGATTGGAAATCAAATTTCGAGTTGGAAGTTGAATATCTGTTGCTTCATTTAACATTTCTGTTGCTCCATTGCGGCATTGATGTCTCCCATAAATGTTTTATTTATAATAAATAATGATGCTTAAAAGCAGGTAGTCAAGGAAATGAACATAATTGAACATTCAATTATTGATGATTATTAAAATGCCCAATAAAAACTATATTTTCCTGTATTCTTTTAACAAACAACATTAAAATAGCTTTAGCTTTGTGTAGGCATATACATAAACTGAAATACAAATAGAATAGAAATTAAATTGTTGATGTAATCAAGGGAAGTTAAAATAATCACTGTGGAAAAAATATCCGCTCAATGTTCAAAGGCAAAGTTATTTGTATTTCCAGGAAGAATCAAATTATAAGGACGCAAGACGAATGAGTAAGACGATTGAGATTGAGAGACTCATTTTAGTTCAATTATAAAACAACAATACAAGGGAGCAAGTAGAACAGTTTCCAGAACCAAGTGAAGATGACAATAGTATTTACAAACGAAGAATATTTTTAGACTTGGGTGTGTATATTTGTAGGTAGGTATATGCTAGCTTTAAAAGACTTATTGGCAATGTCGAAAAGTTGGTAGTTTGTAGTCAAGCTCATTGCGAGTATGCCACATTAATCAATCCCCTTTCCCTCATTGTGGTCTCCCAAAAACAAAATAGTTTGCCTGAAGCAAGAAATCAAATGAGATTTCTACTTTACTTCCCAAGTTAATTTGTTTGCTAAATCATTTTCGGTGGAGGGGATTTCGATGAGAATCGAAATGAGCTACATATAACGGTTAGACAATGACAATGACACAAAATGCAAAGGTTTGATTTAATGGCATACAACAATGCTAAATGAGCACACACGGTTGATTGGTGCTACATGTTATTATGCTGCTTTAGCATTAATTATGTGGTATGTAGTGTTTTGTACCAAGCTACACGGATGATTTAAAACTGTAGTGCGACAATCATCTTGATGGCGTGGCATAACGATATAAATGTAATAATATGCAACGACGCATAATAAAAATAATAGCAAATTAGCCAATTTCGTATATGGCGGTAATAATCGGCTTTAAGCTCCTTCGCCGAAGTGGATTAAGCTTTAAACCAAAATGATAAAGTAAGCAAGTAATAAAATAAAATGAGTCCAATAAATCAATTTAGCATTATACTGCCTTGTGTGCATTTATTACATACAAGTTGTACAAAATGTATCACGAACAGGTTTCCAGGGAGTGATCCAAATTATGTACCATGCTGGTCTGCTTTCCTTCTCCTTTTTTTCAGTCTCAGTGTAATAATAAATGTGTAGAGAGATGCAAAAACGTATGAGAATACATTATAATATCCGATGAGATTAATTGACAAAGTTTTTGTAAATTAGGTCTGACGATCCATGTACTTACATAATTTATATTCATGTTAGACAAGTTCAATTACTTTAAACTTTTTTTAGTAACATGCCTTATGAGAGGACATGGATACATGATTTACAAGTTATTTTACAACAACACGAAAGTTTATAACCACGTGTGTGTGTGTTTTTTTGTACCATATTTATATATTATGTCGTTATTGTTTTACTTATTTCTTTATATCCGGCTGAATCAAATTTTAAGAGAAGTTGCTAATTTATTTATACTCTACAAAAGCACAAGAGATCCTCTAGCAATTTTACAAACCATTCTTTATACCTATATCAGTTTCAAACGTTTTTATTTTCTACGACGCTTTGTACATTATTTTTTTGTGAAATGTTTTGAAAAAAATGTTCATATGATCTCCTTTTGGAATTCAGTTTCCAATTTACATTTATTTGACGTATTTCACAGAAAAGGCAATACGATATCCTCATTGATATCATCATCATCATCATCAATTTCGTTAGTTAACAAACATGTTGCTGCTGCTGCCGTTGTAGTTTATGTGTACCT
>JAITYZ010000163.1:0-14987 GCA_027744595.1 Paronellides praefectus | reverse complement strand
ATCATCTTCTTCTGAATGGAGTGGTCACTTTCCCCATTTCTTTTTTTGCCAATGACAATATTGAGAAAGGAAATTCGCCATAAAAAACATAAAGAATAGCTTGTTTGATGCCATCTCCCTAATACTCTAGTAGACTTGTATATTTTCATAAAAAAATCGGCAAGATGAAATATATAAAAAAATAATATATTATGTTTTTTTGTGTAGCATTCTTTTTCGGAACAAATTCCTTTGGTTTCTTTTGTTGAATGAAACCAGTATAAAAATTGCCTCTAGTAGACAAGCTTGTTTTCCTCTTGTCTGTTGAAAGCCTTTTGTGTGTGTGTGTGTCTTCGGACTCTCTGGGTTTTTTTGGACTGGACTTGGATTCCCTTTGTTACGCTTTTTGAATTGTCCAAAAAAATGATGGCATTTCCTTTTCCTTTTTTTCAACAAGAAGCTATAGACAACTGCCACACGATCGCCATCAAAGAAAAGAGTTTGGAATCTGTTCCATAAAAAAATTCTACACAACATATCATTGCAATCATGATCAAGATCATCTTCATGATGATCACCATATCATATTGTCTTGTTCCATTTTTTCCTCTTATCGTTGAGATTTTTTTTTGAAATGGAAACAAGTTAGCTAGAAAGAAAGAGAGAATAGATGGAAGACGGAATACGATAGAATCCAAGTGACTGAGTGAGTGGAACAAATCTTATACAATTTTTATCCTTTCTTTCTCTTTCTCCTTTTCTTCTGGTTTGCTGGCTTATATAAAAAAGCCTAATATTATGTTTTTTCCATTTAAGATTGAGAAGTAGAGGAAAAAAATCCTTTCTTTCTCTTTCTCCTTTTCTTCTGGTTTGCTGGCTTATATAAAAAAGCCTAATATTATGTTTTTTCCATTTAAGATTGAGAAGTAGAGGAAAAAAGAAAGGAGATGGGCAAGTAAGATTTGAGGAGATGGAAAAAACAAGGAAAATTGTATGATGGCCAGGCAGACAGGATATATGTATATATATGGGACATAAAATACGGTTAAGTAAATACAAAGCTAACATGTATAAATGATAGATATAAACACACAGCTACACACCACCACCATCACCACATCCATATCGCGTGTATCCCAATAATAAATGCATATAAGAGAGTCAGTCAGTCAGTTTATCCCATCTGGCAATATTTTTTTGAGATGGCTTGTTATATTCCATCTATTTCTATCTCCTTGTCCCACTTTTACTTTTGTTCCTTTATATTTCTTTTATACCCACAGTACACACATAGCCCATCATGAAATAGTGTAGGGGTGAATAGTTCATGCGGTCTTGTGATAAATTTTTATGAACTATTTCCTCTATCAAAAACAATGAAAAGCAATTGATGAAGTATAATTTTCAATAATTGAATGAATGAATTTATGAGAATCAAAATACAATGAGCATAGGTAAATAATGTAGTCGACAATCGTAGAATATTTGATTTATACTTCTACTAAATATTGAATTTATTCTGAATGAAAAGCATTAATAACTTCAGAATCATAAATTGAATGAAATAATATCATCTACTGTAATATAAATACCTTGATATCTACGTAATATAAATTCCTAATTTGGATAAGAGCTCTTTCCTTACAAAATGTAGGAATATTGAAATAGTAAATAAATTTATAAACTGAATAAAACGCTTAAATTAATAGGGATTAGCGTACTAGAAAGGTATTGTGCCTTTAATAGGCTTCAGTACCAGCCTATTTTATTGGCGGTACGTATCCCTACTCAATAATAATAATAACGCTACCAATTTGAGTGGCATAAATGCAATGCACATTTTGCTCCCACTAATTTCCCCAATTATGAAACGAAGCCAGCTCTATTGTTCTATCTGGAGACCGAACAATTGAGTACCCATTAACCAACCCACAGTATGCTTGCCACACAAATACCAACACAATAATAATTATAATATTAATAATCTTACGATCCTTATGATCTAATAATTATAATTAAGTGGCAGCTACAGGTGTGGTGGAAATCTCAGTGGTGGTTGTTGTTGCACCAAAAGGACGATGTGATGATAATAATGATCCGTTGATCAAGATGTCCAGGTATTTTCCTGGTAGTACAAGGAGCTGTAGGATTAGAGAATAAGAACAAAGATCTCTAATTAGTGCATTGTAAAATGCAACACAATCCTTTCATCATCATCATCATAATATCACCTCATAAAATATGCCCATAATATTATAGGACTCTTACCGCTTAACAAGCGCAAAAAGATGAGTGAATCCCTTCAGGATGAATGGATGTTGATGTTGGTGTGACTGGAACTGTAACCAGCAAAATACCAACAAAACTCCATTAAAAGCCAATCACGTAATGCACACACAATCACAAATATAATGCGTGATTTTTATATAAAATAAATGTGTGCGTTACCTTTATTTCCAGGATCGCTTTTTGTGGAGTAGTTTCACTCCAAAGTGATGCCAGCAATATTCCTTTGCACTTGCAAAAAGGAGGGTAGAGGAGGCCTTCTGCTTCACAAGCAGGAAATTTTTACTTATAAGAAGATGGCTGTGCACTGCAGCAGCAAAAATAATAATACTTGTGTTAACTTGAGAGACAAAATAGATAATGCCGGCTCTCTGCCCATTTCTGTCTCCAAGAAATATCCTCCTCTCCTTTCCATTGCATACGTGCCATGCTCTACACACAAAAATAAATACAAGTATTTTTGTGTACCTAGTACATACTTGCATTGTGTGGTGCTGGAGAGAGTGTGTAGTGAGAAGGAGTAGAAGCTACAAAAGTTTTAGGTAGTTGGATGATAGAGGGATAGTGAGCTAAATGCTCAATTAGCATTTTAGCTGTACTCACCTTTTCCTCTTCTCTATCTCTCCTTCTCTTCCCACTTCCAACTTGATGCTTGTGTTGCATTGCTTTATAGCAATGTAACAATTCGACAAAAGCAATGTCGGTTATCTGTCGTCTCATTTGCCTATATGCATTTGAGACCAGATTAACATAATCCAACATTCTGTTTTTTCCATCTTGTTGGTCGTGATGATGATGATGGTGACCTTTTGTGTGAGCTGTGGCTGAAGTGCCTAAAAAGTACTCACAAGTCTAGTAGAGAGATGCCTTAATAAGGAATCCTCTACAGCATGTTTCTAATATATAGGCTGGCACTAGAACACGTTCTGGTGCTGGCCCATCTCTCTGTCAACAGAGAAAACAAAGACTAGAGGTTAAGGTAAATGTGTGTGCGAGTTTGTAGTTTGTAGTTGCTTTTAGGCATGTTTCTAACTTTTAGAACAAAAAGCAAAGATGACACAGTTCATCATGAATCAAACCAGAAATTATGTGTCTAGGTTCGAAATTTAAACATATGATGAAAGCATACATGTTTATATGAGGGAAAGTGGAAAATGTGTAGTCCTTCATTGTTTGGACGTCGAACCACAAGAAGACATAGACCGCTATTGTGTGATGTATTTGGATGAGCTTCAAACTCTTCAGCAGTGTATATAAAATAGCAGGCATGCAATAATTGTATACATGTTTAGCCGCAAATCCCCAACAAAATAATAATATGTGTATAATAATAATAATAATGTAGTTGTTTCACTGTAGCGTGGGCATTTGAAATCCTTCAAAGGAGAAAGGACAAGAGAACAACAACAAGAAGTCTAACAATAAAAGAAAGAGGAAACCCCAAAGCAAATAAGGAATTATGAGCCAGCTAACAAAACAAGCAAAAACTGGAACGTACGTATAAAATGCACTGGGAAGGATGGCAGGCGGGACTTATCTACACGAAAGCGAAAGTAATAATAAAATCTGAACTGGAAGAAAGCACACAAGCAGGAAGACGAGTAGAAAAGACATGGATACAGCTCCATGCCTTCTTTATACTCTTTGGGGACCTATTCGGCTAATGAAAATAGAATAAAAAAGAAGTAACAAGATTCACTTTGAGAAGAGGTGAAAGGGGTCAAACATGACAACAGTGTTGATGTTGATGATGATGATGTGGACATAATGGATAAAAAAAGAGACGCGCCATCGCTTTTACTTTGTTTTGTCTTTAGCTCAAGTTTACGTGCTATATATCCAGTTAGCTATTTACATTTGAGCAATTTTTAATTTTTTTTCCCCAAAAAGCTTTAGAGACGACACAATGAGGAAGAAGAGGATAAGCTGATACTTATTTTCTTTTTGGCTCCATTTGGAGAATTGAAATTTGAAACTCGTGGGGATGACTGCCTTTTGTTGCTAAAAAACTGCACTGCTGTGTATGTAAGATTACAGTTTAGCCATTATTATCATCATCATCATCTTTTCATGGTCTTATTACTTTAAGCTTTTCGATATGTAGTATATAGTTATCATATCACTTACTATTTAATGCTTGCACAAAAAATGTTATAACTAAAAGAATTATTATTACATGATTGGGAACATGAGAACAAGCTGACATATTTTGTGCGCGCGTATATAAACAGGCATCCTTCAGCATCTTTCTCTCCTTCTACATATTATTATATACATTATATATTTTATACATGCATTCCATTGTTGTGTCTTCTGTAGATTATACCTAAACGTAAAACGTGAATGTTTATGTTATTGTTGTCAAAGCTTTGATGTTTTGCTTGGCTTCTTCAAAGTATGTAGGCAAATAGCTAAAAGTATATACCCATATGATGCATGTACAATAGACTAGCTCACTTAGGAAGACTAAACACGACCGATATCATATTACTTCTTTTAATAGCTTGCGAAAAAAATATATATATCCCTATCCACTTGTGCTCGCTGTTCAACAAACAATAATGTATGTGAAAAAAGGATTGCCTCTTTGTCTCCTTTTGGAAATCTGCGGTACAAAGAATAATGCTAATAATAAAAAATGCTAGGCCAAGGCAAGGATTGAACTTTCTTATATATTATGTCCTTGTTTACAATGTAGCATGGAATTCCTTCTCTCTCGGTTTTTATATGATGTAAACAGAAATGAGCTTTAAAAAAAGTTAAGCTTTTTTGTTATGATGAGAAATAGGACAAGTTGACGAGGGAGTTTGAGTATTTAATATTATTTTTAAATGGGTAAAACTAACAATCATGAGGATGATGATGATGATGATGATAGCCGCAGAAACAAATTAGAAAATTTACTCTTTAATAGCTACACACACTCATTTCATATTCATGAATTTTCTGCTAAAAGCTAACAAAATATTATTATGAAAACAAAGTTGTCAGTGTTCTTTTAATGAAGATACTTTCAAGACTGTTTTACTCGTAGCAGCAGTATTCCCACAATTTCAAGAAACAAGTCAAGTCATAGTCAACAAATGAGTGAATAATATAACAGCATCTCTTCTTCTTCTGTCTGGACAATATCCCATTATTAGACTTTCTAGTCAAGTATGTACTCACAAATGAATACAAAAGTGTTTTGCAGATATACCTAATATAGTTATACCGCCGAGTCACGCTCAATGTTATCCACTTACAAAGGTATACTCCACTTTCCCCTTTCTCCTTGTGCATTTCCTAGATTATCGTGGAATGGAGAATGCAGTGGTATAGGTATACGAGTAGTAGTATCAACAGCCATCATAATTTGATTAGCATTATATATAAGACACGATTTCCACATTTTCCAAAATTTCCCCTCATCAACATCATCATCATCAGTTTGTGTCTTTGCTAATTAATTGATTTGGTTAGAGGAATGAGTAGGGAAATTGAATGAATTCTAAAAGCTCAACTTCTCTGCTGATTTTCTCTTCAAAACTTCTCTTTGATTATATTATATTGAAATATATATATTTGTACATATACCTAGTTAGTTTTGTGCTATGAATATACAAAAAATAGACAACACGACAAAGTAGATAGATACGAAGGTGGAAATCCGGAAAAAAATATGTAAGAAGACTATCATTCAAGTATTTGAAATCAAAAGGACTTTCTCAGGAGAGAGAGTAGCTATCCTCTTTTTCATGTTTCTCTCAGTCTCCTCAACTTGTTCCTGTTTTGTCGTTCCTGGAATATAAATAAAAAATAAAACAAATTTTGTTTCTCTTCTTCAGACATATATTATATTGCCTTTAGATGTAATCATCATCATTCTGCATGTTATACAAAATTTATACAGACAGATTACGCCCGTTAAGACTACTCACTCTCTTTTATGGCAGACCAAAATAAAAATCCTACCAGATGGACTGTGAGGAACAGCAAAGTCTTATTTCCTTCTTTTTCTTTTTTTACTCCGTGTTTCTACATGTATTTATAGAGCACTTTTTCCTTTTTAAATGTGTGTGTATTGTGTTTGTGCTCCTTTTTTTATTCCTCGGCTCGACTCACTAACAAAATCTTATTTGCATTCTTTGATTCTTTCGTGCATTGAGCAGCTTTTATAGTTCTCTTTTACTTTTTACTTACATAATTTGCATTAGATACACACAAACACATTCGTCTCTTTGCTGTACTCAACAGAAATATCAAAATATCACAGCTACACACCAACACCATCACCACATACATATATAATATGTAGGTATTCAGGTATTCATTCTTTTTCTTTTTTCTTTCTTTTTTTTCATCTTACCTCAGCTTCAAATTTTGAAGTGGGTTTTGTAGGTAGATTCATATAATAAAATGAAGGTTTTTTTCTTTTTTCATTCTTCTGGTTTTTTATTTTACTTAAATCAGTATATAAGATGCTTACTGAAAAGAGTTGGAATGAAACACATACTATTACGTACATGGAAGCTGGGATATTATACTTTCTTGTGATGTAATAATAAACAAATAGGGAGTGTAGTCCACTTGAAGTTAATCCAACGATAAAAGGAGAACGATGTGGAATTGCAAAACGCAAAACTCCATTTTACTTTTACTACACTGCTCTGCTGTTGCTGCTCTCCGTCTGCTCAATTGTCACAAATACAAAAAAATGCAAAGAATAAAAGGAAAGTGAATCTTTTCTCCTGAAATCAGAATCAGAACTAAAGATCGTTTTCCTTCTGTGTAATAAGGCCGTTTGATAGTGGTTGTTGTTGTTGTTGTGGTTTACCGAAAACCGGATTTTATTTTTTAAACGTAATGTTCCTGTTCTAAACCATGTCGTATTTTTTCCTTCTTTGGTCATTTCAGAATAGCATTTAAATTAAAGTGGCAACCTCAAAAAAATTACTTTTATGTCACCAGAATAAGTAGCTAAACACAAATGCTATAGTCGCAGTATCTGTGCATACCTGATTGATAATGATTACTGTATACCCAAAAAAATAGAAGTCGGTGTGCATATATTAATCAAATACTCCACCCACATCACAAAATACAAACCAGAGCAAACGAAGAAAAAAATCGGAGTCTGTGTGATAGAAAAACGTATTTTTATTTATATGTATACATACCTATGTGCGTTTTTGCTTGCATGCACACTTGACTAATGTTAGATACGGAGAATATGGAAAAGATTCATTAGAAAAAGAACCTCAAAAGCCGCAAGTGATGTCACACAAACTACATTACAAAAATCACTTTTACCTCTAGCTCTCTAGCTGTCTCTTATGATGATACTACCACCCATTTCATCTGATTGTATTTTTATTTTTTTTCTTCAAAACTGTAAAGGTACCATGTTCATATGTATCTATGTTTATATGATGTACTTGGGCTCTGACATCCTCAAGATGATGATGGAATTTTCTTCGTTACCGTGTGGTGAACGACATAATGGGTCCATGCGCCTGTATTCCATGTATATTTATTAAGAATGGCATACCTATGCTCCTGGCTGCTGCTGCTGCTGCTCCGTCTTCATAAAATCAAATAATTTAGAGAGAGAGAGAGAAAGCGCGCACACACTTACATAGGTATATATTTATATATGCATGCATATGGATCATTTCCCTTTTACTTTGAATCGTTCCTTTGCTTCATTTAAAGTACATGTTACATACACACGCGAGATGTATAGTCTATTCTATATATGTACCTATGTATATATGTTCCCATGTATAGATATCAACTATTATTGGAGAAGAAGAATAATTTCGTCTGCCTTGCTCCCGTTACCGATGATGATGATGATGATGCGATGGTTGTTTGGTGATGAGGGTGATGTGGAGCTGTGTGATGCTGCACACGGGATGCATGCATGTTGACTTTTTGTCTGGCTTTCTCCGTGGAGAAAGTGGGGCTCTCACAGAGGAAATATAAACGACTACCATCGGCATGCTTCCAAGCAGTCTCTTCTCGTCAACGAGAATCAGCACAGAGAGAGAGAGAGCGAAAGAACTGAAGCAGTGAATCTCTGAAAAGGTATGGTGGTGCGGTGGTGAGTGAGATTCAGAGTGTTTCTTCAACTCGAGAGAAAATAAAAAATATACAGCTGCAGAATAATATACTTTATAGCTGGTGGGGTGACTTGAAACTTGGATCCAGTTTTTGGTAGTTCACAAGGTAAGCAAAATAAATAAATATATTTGTACACATCCTTTTAATAATAGTAATTTTAAAATATTAATAAGGAAGATAAGCAAATAATGGGATTTCGTAATCGTTAAAATATATTTACAAGCGTTGCAAGCAAAAAACTAAATAAGCTACTTTGTCTTTCTCTTTTGTCGCCATTCTGGTCAATTTTTTTTTTGAGCATACAAGTAAATTATTAGCTTGATGTTGAAATATATAGTCATAAAATACAAATTTAGAAAGTAACTTTTGGGTATAAAGTGCAGATGTTGTCCATTTGTAAGTTCATCATGTAGCAATTGTAAAGTTTTCTCTACGTCGTATCGTATAGTGTCCCAGGTTGTTTTATTATTCTCCGCCTCTTTACAAAGAGACATAACGGAAAACAGCCCACTTATCATATTTACTCCTTGTATCTGTCTAAAATGTTTCCCATCTTATCTTGAACTCTCCGCCTTTCCACTTTACCTTCTTTTTCCCCATCTTGATATCTACTTGTCACTTCTGTCGCTTTGAATTATGTACAATCTTTCTTTTACCTTCACCCACCACAAACTGCACACAGACTCTTCTTCTTATTTCACCTACTTTTTTTTGCCTCTTCCTATTTTTGTATCTCCAGCTTAATTACATGAAACAGTTGCCTTCTTTTCTACATCACTTCCCGCTCCATGTCTCGTTAAAACTGCAGGCACGTTCATGGTAAAATAAGTAGTGGCACAAGCACAAGCTCTGCATAATATTATAATGCATATTTGAAGAGAAAATGTGTAATGCGGCAATATAAAATAATGTCGAAGGTAAACTGTTGGAATTGCGTAATTGAAACCTTTGCGTAACTCCACTTTGCACTTTATCATCATTCAAGACTCTTCTTCTTATTTCACCTACTTTTTTTGCCTCTTCCTATTTTTGTATCTCCAGCTTAATTACATGAAACAAGTGCCTTCTTTTCTACATCACTTTCCGCTCCATGTCTCGTTAAAACTGCAGGCACGTTCATGGTAAAATAAGTAGTGGGACAAGCACAAGCTCTGCATAATATTGTAATGCATATTTGAAGAGAAAATGTGTAATGCGGCAATATAAAATAATGTCGAAGGTAAACTGTTGGAATTGCGTAATTGAAACCTTTGCGTAACTCCACTTTGCACTTTATCATCATTTGCCATTATTACACTTTTTATAGAGAAATGTTCCACGGGGAAGAAGTAGTAAACTACGCCTCAAAAAAATAAACAGGCACAACAATGTGCATATCGTAAATGAAGAAGAAAAAAAATCTATTCGTTTTTGTAAGTTTTTTTTGGGTACCTGTCCCACTACGTGACAGAAAATGTTCCCCCCAAAAAAATTTCCATTTACAGAAATGTAGGACAACTGGAGAGTTTATTGAAGTAAAAATGTGTAGCTCCAGAGAACTCGGAAATGGAAAATTGGAGAATCTAAGAATACTCAAAATCCAGTATAACATCAGCATATAGTATGCATAAAATATATCTATTTTATATACATATTTGAATAAACAAGTTCATGTATCTATTTGTATGGGGATGTGAAATATTTTGTGAACGAAAAATATGTATTACAGCAACAAACGTAGAGCAGAGCATTTATTGATACATGCATATAAAGTAGGTGTAGGGGTATATATTCCTTTTCCATCTCCGTTTTCACGTTCCATCACTCATTTTCTCTCCTTGAATGACACTTCAATACCAACAATACATATTACTACTACACAAAACTGCCGGTGAGAATACAAGTCGACAGAAGAAGAGTAGTATTGAAACCATCATCAGGTTTTTGAGGACAACGAGAGAGAAAGGAAAAGAAAGGAGAAAAAGGGAAAACAGACGAGAGAGAGAGAGAGAAAGCATATGATGATGATGAGAATAAGAGTATATTATATACATATTATTATACATAAGTTTATATTTATTGGTTAGGCAGGTATACAGAAAAAAGGTGTCTATTATTGGTACACACAAAACTACAACATTAGTTTTTTGTTTGTTGTGCCAAAAAGAAGAAGAGTTTGATTTGACGGTGGGTGCTAGCAAAAGAAATGAATAATACATTATGTTCCATTAATAAAAATAATATGAATCTCTTATCTCAAATTCACTAATGTAATATTTTTTTCCCCCTTGGAATGAATATTATTATTATTATTATTTCACAACAAAAAGTTTTTGTGCTGCATCCTGTGTCGTCTTGTTCAGACCATTAGTCGTTTCCCACAAAAACATAATATTAAATTGAATTGAACGCAGATACATTTTCTTAGCATTTCGTATAGTTTGTATGTATTTTTTTAATATCAGTTTTTTTCTTTCTTAAAAGGAATGAGATTATTTGTAAGTCTACATTAAACAGTCATCTTGTTTTTCTCATTTTTTTTCAAAATAAGCATCATGATGTATTTTATCTAATTCTTTTATTTGCTGTTTTATTGAGCGGATGTAACGTAATCTATAAGTTATTTCTGGGAGGGTTCAAAAGAAATAGCCTTTCATAGCCTTTCAGAGAATCTGCTGGACACGACACGAGGACATTTCTATAAATAAGCATACTTCTTTGCTATCTTTCTTAACAAAACAGTTTTCGATATTGTGAGTTAAAATCGCGATATGGTTTGATGTCCATATTGTGTTATGTCACAAGATAGTAAGATAAAAAATACTTACGAAACTCTTTTCATTACAGACATTATTTTCCTGTCGAATCACAAATCATACATATTCCCTTATCTCGTGTTGTCACACCGTTAGAAATGCTTTATCAGCACTGAACAATGTACTTTTTTGTTGGTTTATTAAGAAAAGGAGAAAGAGGGGAAACAATGGAAAGCTAATCAATATTATTATTATTATTTATTTTTGTCTTTACAAATAAATATTATTGGTATGTCTCCCCCTTCATAACGCATTTCTTTGTAGAATACCATCTCAATATTTTGGAGAAACAAATGAAGTGAAGCGATAATAAATGTGTAGATGGAGAAAGGAAATCAACACTGCAAAGAAACAAAATCAACGTATGCCTTTTTCTCCCTTTTTGTCTGTTTGGAAATAAGAGTAATAATAAAAATCGAAACTTGGCAAGAAGAATTTATTTATGGAGTACACACGTATTTACAGTAAGATGCATACATGTCGTTTTTTTACAACATTCATGTGTACTCCAAATTCAATATTTTCTATTAGCACGAATGTCATATAAAAATAAAACTATTTTTTAAACTTAAAGTATATCGGAATGGGAAAAAATGTGTCGTTTAAAAGCAGACCTTGCTGCTACTAACTTCTGATTGATTTCAATGTTCTCATAACTTCAATATTTTTGATAACGTGTTTGCTGCGAATATGCAATCATATTACATTCTCATAATATGTTTCAAATACATTGGAGACATTGCGTAACCTGTGCTTTTCTATCCCGTCAATGTTGTTTTATACCAAATTGCTGTCAGACTTGTTACGTTACAATTCCATGAAATTACGATCCCAATTTGTTTTATAAACCGACAGACAAACAAGACAAAATCACAAAGACGCTTATGTCATTTTATAGCAATATGTAAGTTCATATATAGTCCATCCATATAAATGCAATGATCACAAAATTGAGGTACACTATACACACATTCTATACTTATGTACCTACCCACATTCCGCCCTTTTTTCTTTTGTTCCATCTGCTCAAAAAAGTGGAATCATTATTCATTGTTCCATGTGTATGCGATGATGTCATGTAAAATATTCCTAGCTCTCTCTCAGTGATATCAACATAAAATAATCATGATCCACAACAAAAAAAGTACAGAACAATATTAATTTATTTCCATGAAACAGAAACCCAACGGGATAAAAAACGGAAACTAGAGAGACAGAGAGAGAGAGAGAGAGAGAGAGAGAGAAAAGGAAGAGAGGGATTGGATATAGATAGGCATGTGTATTGTATAGACTTCAAATAAAAACGGGCCATCACGTTTGAATAAATACTTTAAAAAGAGACAATACGTCAAAAAATGTGTTTGTCCTATAAGTCGTCTCTTTCCCTCTCTCTGTCCTCTTTTTTCTAGTTAAAAAGAATAATGTACAAGTTTCACTTTCAACTTTGCTCGCGCGACGAGACTAGTAGAATTTTATTTCAGAGATATTAAAAATGAAATTTTCGTGGTATAATTAAATTTTGCAGTAGTAATATTAGATCTGCATAGTATATACTTACATAGGTATGTATATCACATGCTTCTATATACTTTCAGCTAAACAGCAATTTAATACCGCTATGAATCTGTGAATTTATATTATTCCTCTACTGAAATAGTTGCTATTTTCAAGCACACAAAAAAGGCAAGTTGATTTGACCAGTTTACTACTTCATGTGAGATATATTTTATGAAAGTTATTTTGTTCCGTTTCCCGTTAATATAATAAAAATAGATGATTGAACAAAAAAACGAGCAAACTTTTTTCTTCTTCTTCTTGGTAATGGTGGTAGTGGGAATGTATAGAGACACTATATAGTAGAGATAGGGAAAAAAGCGGGATATTATGTAGGTAATTTGGTACGGAAATGAGAGAGTCAATGTACTATGTTTATTCCACTCTTATTTCAAGAAGACTATCAATGGGAAGGAAAATGTGGGATGTACTTATGTACATACCTATATGCATGTGAGTGTGCAAGCCCGGTTCATATCTATTACATAAAAGGTTATCAATAAAACACCGTATCAAACCAAGTGGTTATCTAGCTGATTGAATCAAGAGTTATTATCGGAGAAGGGACGCCTGGCAGGCGGACCCGCGAGATAGTAAAAATAGTAGGAGGATAAAGAGCCTGAGATATACGTATCAGGAGAAAACAACAGATTTATCTTAATTTACGCTTCTTCTACTCGGCAAGAGTTTTTTTCTGCATAGAGCAGTCTTCCTGTTTAAAATCAAGAAGGTAGCAAGTTCATTCATGCATACGTTCAAATGAGAAAACATGTGTGAAGGGGAGAGAGAGAGCGAAAAGAAAAAAGTGTGAGAGGAAGTGGTGGTGGTGGTATCCCCCACATACATATTATGAAGAAAAGCGAAGCGTGAAAAAATAAATTAAAAGAAATAAAGTATCAAAAGAAAGCGAGACCAGACCAGACCAGCAGAGGGAGGTGGAGGGAGAGAGAGAGAAGCGTTAAGGCACACGGATCGGTAGATAAGCAAAGCAAATTCAGTCGATTTTTTCTTCTTCTGTCGATGTCTGAAAAAAATATGTTGTGAATGCACAGTGAGCAATGTATGTACATGCATAAAATTCTACGAGGAGACGTTTGCTACCATCATCACCACCACCACCATTTATATAACGTCATCCACCTACATACTTTTTCCTCCACCAACATACTGTACAGTTTTTTGAACTTGCAAAAGAAAAAAGAAAGTAAATTCAATACACGGGAAATGAGTAGGACAAGGTATCTATCAACCATAATAGAAAGTAGTTACATATTTAAGAAATGCATGCAGGAGCAGCAGAATAGATAAAACATAATCTATTCCATTCCATTCCCGGCTGAAAAAAACATCCTTTAAAAATACCGCCGCCGTCGCCGCCAATCACTATCACACGAGTAGTAGACTCAAAGAAAAAATAAGAAAGGAGGATCAGAGATTTAGCTGATTATTCTCATCTTTTTAGGATGGATAAACATGATATTGCTACTGGTGGTATGGCGGTGGCTAGTAAGGTATAAAAAATAGTATTTCCCAATATCTATTACCTATGTATCTACAAACATCTTAGCATCTATATATCTAGGTATTATACATGTTCCTCTCTCTCTCTCTCTCTCTGAGAAAGCTGAAGACAAAAAAGGAAACAGAAGAAGATTTATTTTTTCCGGTTTTATATATTATTATAAAAAAGTATAACAACGACAGCTGAGTTCCTGCCAACTGCCTAATACTCTTTTTTATTACAGGGGTTGTGTAGGGGTAGAAAATTGTAACAAGGAACTTCTTTTTTTATTCCCATTCCCATGCAGGATGATACATGGTTTGCGAAAGAAAACCTGTCTTGTACGTTTAAAATGTAGGTTGTTCCGAGGTTTTAGATCGACGTTTCCTTCTCTTTTTTAAAACCGTACCAATTTGCCATTCCTTCCATCTCACTTTAATTCACTGGGAGATAGTGTGCTTCACTTATTAAAGAGGACTACTATACACTTCTCTTTTAACTTTTTGTAGCTGCTGCTGCTCTTCTCATTCACAAACACACCGGGCTTTTTCTTGTCAGATACACAAGCACTAAGCCATGCACACATAATTGTTTACTTTTCCATTTAAAAAAAGGTGCAACAAAGTACTCGACTTTATAATGGAAAGACGATTTATCTCTTCTTCTCTTTTTCTTAGTCTGGAAACTTTTTTTCCAGTTTTAAAATCTCTCTTTTCCATCTACTTAATATATGTATCGTCATGTTACAAACACACACAGACAAAAAA
>JAITYZ010000162.1:0-14801 GCA_027744595.1 Paronellides praefectus | reverse complement strand
GTTGACATTTTTCTCTTTTTTCGCCTCGGTTGCAGAGCAAAGTCACATTCACTAAACTTTATTATCATTATTCAACTTGATTCAACCTTCATCTTTCACTTCCATCAAAAAACCAAGTGCTGGAAAAGGTTAAATAAATCTTTTAAAAGCGTAGCTCAACCAAATTCAATTTATTCATAGACACACTCGCAAAAATAATCTTGTTAGCATGCAAATAGGTACATAGCATACATGCATAGGTAAAAATGTAATATTTTATCCTTCTTTTGTACATTTTTAAAAGCAAATCTTTGTTGTCTACGGTCAGGTTCAAGGAATACCTACTATAATAGGAGCATATTTTATTACTAGGCATTAAAGAACAGACATAGGTGTAAACATTCCATAAATAATCCATTCCATTTTCCATTCCACCATCATCACCACAACCAACCCTTCCTTTTTTTAAAGTTCACCTTGAGCACATTTAGTTCCTTATTCCTCTGCTGCTGCTCCTGCTCTTGCTGGATTGCTCTGGTTGTGGTGATGCTGGCTGATAAATATTCACATTGCAAAACTGTATATTATGCATGCATGCATCTCCACATAAATCTCTTCTTTTTTGCTTGGATTACAACGATCTAAATCAGTAATCGAAAAGCTTTACAATTTTATTATTAGTATTATTATCCTCTCGACACGTCGTTAACCTTGAAATTGCGACCATTACTACAACAGATTGTTTTCATGTGCGCACACACACAAAACTTGGGTAAAAGACTATAATCTAATGCTCTGCTAAACTCCCTGTAGACAAACTATAATATGTGTGTAGTGTACTATGCGTGTGGAGTGGGGACAAATTACTATATTATTATTAGGCATATTAAGGTAGGTATAATTGTGCAGTGAGTACAGAACAGAGGCGCGATAATGTAATAATGTTGTTGATGATGATAAATAAGTAGGTTAACTGGGTTAGGTCGTGTCGTGTTATAGCAGTAGTTTTACTCGTCGTGTAAGTATCATTTTGTGACAAAAACAACAACAGTGACAAAACCACCTATATAATAACCTATATAATAATATTTCTATTCCACGTACATGCATACATAAGTATATCTCTATTCATCCCAGCGCTTTTTGCATACAAAATGATTCTTTAGAATTTGTAACAAGATCTTGGTGATGTGATGATGACGCTGATCAGAGATGACATGTGTGTGTGTCGTCTCATCCTAACTCTATAAAGTCAATAATATATTATATGCGAAACTGTTAGAGATGTGTTGAAGAAGATGATGATGATCAATTCGACCTTCATCTATCACACCATATCCTCTTGTTTCCTTTGTTTTCCTTTCATCTTCCCCGTCCTCTTTATCTTTTTATCATCATCAAAAACATTTCCATTACCACCATCCGAGAGCTGCGGCGGTGGGAAATTGATCATGTTATATCCTCAAAAGTTGTCAAAGATGTTGAAAGTAAGTATAATATGAGGTTGAAGAATATTATGGCGTTGTGGAAATCCATTTCCTTTCAAACCTGTCGCGACATTTTTGTTGCTATTATCTCTCCATTTCCCTGAAGAAGAAATGGGATTTGAGAGAGATCACATTGATCTGATCTCATATTTTGATGGAATGAGCCTATAGTTTCTTTTGAAGAAAAAGAAAGCGTCACGTGTATGCTTAATGTGTTATTTATGTCTTATGCATATTAAATTACATACATAACCCAAGTAAGTAAAGTAGATTAGTAGCATGTCAAGCCATGTGAGTATGAACATATTTTTTCTACGCTGTGTATCCTTTCTACTGGAGACTTTTGATGATAACAATGATGATGAATACGCTTGTTAGTAAGTCGTAGTTTCTAAAAATAATAAAATATAATATTTTGTTATGGTTGTTTTGTATTACCTTACTTGACTCATGGCTTATGAAGGAATAAATATATGTAAACAAGGTCACAAACAAGTGAGTCGTAGGATAATAAAAAGGAAATTAATCCAGTCACGTTAGCAGCATAAAAGAAACAAAATACAAGCGTAATAGTATAAGAAACAATAATAAGGTAATACAATACAACACACATTGACATGCAATGCACACTGGAATTGGAAAATTCAATATACCTAGGTAGATAGGTAGGCGAAGGTAGGTATATGTAAAAAAAGCTATGTAAAACATCAAATCATAATCAATTCAGCGCAACACAAAGTTTATTATTTGGTGTGGCCCTGAACTTTATTTTTTTCTATTGATTTTCATACTTTAAAAAAATAAAGTTAAATTTGATAAGCTCATGTTTTTTCCAGTTGTCATCCTCTATTCATCATAATAATATCATCAATCAACTTGATTTTCCAATGAAATATGAAAATAGGTAGGTATATTTGCATATGTATAACTTTCTTTATTTTCCCTATCGCACACATCCGTCCATTTATCATCCAATTTGTGACCTTCACTCTCAAATTAAAGCAATGAGAAGAGAGATAATGCTGATTTGATTAGCATATTAAATTATTATTTTCGACATCAATGTCCATAGTCCATACCATCTTGCTAGGCATATGGTCTGAATGAACGCACGTTCCAAACACACATGACATGTCCGGTCAAACATCATCCCTCAAAAAAATACTCGGAATCAATAAATAAGTAATGGTCACATTTTTTAATTCCTTTTAGCTTCCATCTTTCTTTTTTCTATTTTAATGTCAATCAAACTCATTGTCGACATCACCATCAAAATAGCCAATGAAGAAAATTATAGCCAGTGTTCAAAAACGTGTTTCTCTCCCTCCTCCGACTCGGCACAAATTACAATTATTTGTCTTTCACCTTGAATCATTGTCAAAGTTCGTAGTAAGCATAAAATGACGATCCATACCTATAATTATATACGTACTAGGTATTTTAATGTATCAGACCAGACCAAGAAGGGAGAGAGACATTCACGTATGCACGTACGTGAGAAAAAAATATAGTCAAGTCAGGGAAAATCGGAGAGAGAGAGAGAGAGAGAGAGAGAGAGAGTTGTAGAGTCACAATAGTAAAAAAGAAGTCTTGCAAAATTCCAAGCAACACCAGTGATATATTTATAGGTATACCAAGAAGAAGCGCGCTGCGCTGGCTGGTCTCCTCTACACACGCTACAGAGCTGATTGTGTGAGAGAGGAGTCGAGAGGAACGAAAGGACCTTGAACTGTGTCATACTCTTCTTCTCTCTCTCTCTGGTATATAGTCAAATAGTCATATCATGTATTTATATATATAGCTATACTATGTAGATATATTCAGCATACTTAGAACCAGACTATGACTACATTGTTCCATGTTCATGGACAAGTTGGGCTAGTACTCTGGTGTTGCTGCTGCTGCTGCCGCTGCTCTTTTCTTTTGCTCTTGCTGGAAAAAAACGAGTGCAGGCAGAGAGCAGAGCACACAAGAGCAAAAGAACAAGCACGAGGACTTACATATCATCATAATATANAAAGAACAAGCACGAGGACTTACATATCATCATAATATACAATTTTTTAGCATTAAAAAACAGAGGATTATAGGCAAGCAGTGATATGACTTAATGTATAATTTATAAAAGCTTGTATAGAGAATAGAGAGAGAATGTGGCATCGATGGTCGTGGTGGTGGTGGAGTGGGGGATTTTTATATAAGTTCACGACGGTAGCCTTCAACTTAACTTTTCTATTTGCAAATGTAACCTTGAACAACTACAAGAGAGAGAGAGAGAGAGAGAATAAAAAGCTATAAAATAGTACAAACTAGTGAGGAACGTGTGGTGTGGTTGTGCTCTTTTCTCCTTCTCTCTCTCTCTCTTCTTGAAAACTTGCTATATTATGTACCTATTTATTCAACAGAAACCATTTTTAAAACACACACACATATACAATAGGTATATATGCCTATGTATAAATATGTATATAAATGTATTATATTCTTTGGGGAAAATATATATATTTTTTGCAGCTGAGGAGAGCTGATGACGCCATTTCTAGTGAAAAAGAGTACACAAGCGCCATTCCATCCTCCTTTTTTCCATCTCCAAAAAAAGAAATAAAAAACATCCATGAAAATTTGCTCATCCATCCTCCTCCATTTTCCAAGTCTCACTCCTTCCCTTCCAACCCAACTGCAACAACAAAAAGCAAGTTTCCAATGAGTTATGTATACCATGTATGTATATTCCGAAAATCCGGCTGCTTCTATAACCTACCGCCACCACAACAGTCTAGTCGCCTAATTTCTGGAGAAATGTTTATCTCAATAATGTCTCGGTTCACTCGTAAACCTACATACCTATTTATACACCATGGCCTTCTCAATAATCTTTTTCTTTGTTTCTTCTCTCTCCGTTCCATTCCTCATTTCCCAGAATAATTTCTGCGTACCCTTGAGAGCTTATTATTTAGAGAGGAAAAAAACTCTTAGAGTCTTTCCACTTCTTATTTTTACCTTTTAATTAATTTTCTCGAAACATCATCAAGACAGTTATTAGCAGTTTACTTTCAGAGTTTTAACGAAAAGAAAACTTTACTTTCATTCTCTTATTCTCTTGCATATCCAGTCCATTCACGAGTTTATACGTTATACGCAGTAGTTTCTAATGACCTTGTTCTTGTTCCGATCCTCATCTCCATCTCCTCCTCCTTCACTTCTTCTCATATTATGACTTTTTTTACTTGACTTGAGACTTGTCTCCCATAATTCAATTCCAAGAAAAAAATATCTTGCAGGAGTGAGTCAAGTTGAATTCCGTCTTGTCATCACATCACATCTCTCTCTCTCTCACTCCGATGTCGTTTGTCGTTCAAGGTAAAACATTTTTATATTTCGGGTTTTCCACTTGATACCCTGACTTGACAAGGTTAACCCCTTCTTCTCCTACTTGTTCTTCTACTGCCACTTTTGTACAGCTTATTGAAGGTTATTTTAAAGCCAAAAAAGTCATTTTCAACATGTGGCTATATAAACCATGTGATTACCAGGTTTTGCCCGGGTGGAATATGCATTATATTTTTTTTTTAAAGAGGTGCTCTCTCTCTCTCTCCCTCTCTCTCTTGCTGGCTCTTACACACGAGCTGTCAAGCAATTAGTCTGGTATAACATGTTGCTCTCTCTCTCTCTCTCCCTCTCTCTCTTGCTGGCTCTTACACACGAGCTGTCAAGCAATTAGTCTGGTATAACATGACCTTCAATTTTTCATTCCACACACAAACGGCGTAATATTACAATGCATACTTATCGTATCACATCACCGTCCACCACCACCTCGTG
Organism: Paronellides praefectus; assembly: GCA_027744595.1. Taxonomy (NCBI): domain Eukaryota; kingdom Metazoa; phylum Arthropoda; class Collembola; order Entomobryomorpha; family Paronellidae; genus Paronellides; species Paronellides praefectus. The sequence goes on along the minus strand of JAITYZ010000162.1, from coordinate 9,513 downwards.
CCGAATAATAATATTATTTTTATTCCATTTCTTTCATATTCACACTAAAGTACAAAGTATAACATACAATAAAAGAATATCTTATTATTACATCATAAAAAATATACATTTTATGGATATAAAGTTGGGATCAATCTGACACACTGAATGCTGAAGAACGTCATCATCAAATCATCATATCCTGTGTCATGTCATTCCAAAAACCAATCAATTCTTCATCTCCCGTTTTACTATTCATGCTCTCTGATCATTTCACAATAAATGTCTTGTCTGTGTCCGCTTTCAATCATCCTCCCTTTCATACAGCAGAATTATAATTTATATGGTAAAAAATTGAAAAAATCTCTCCATTCAATTTTCCCGGGCATTCTTATCCGAATTTTCTTTGACATTGAGCACAAAAATTGAAAAAAAACAAGAAAAAAAGTTTACTCGTCCTTCGCTCGTCCTCTTCACAAGTCATACAAATTCCAATACGGACTACACCGACTTGAATACTTCCACTCAACTGTTGAATACATTAATGCTTGTATTGGGAACAAATATATATCTACCTAAAATGTCATCTCTTCCAATTTTTTTCCGTATTCATAAGCCAAAACCTTTACGCAGCTGCAGCTGGTTATATACATATTTAACTATGAACATATTGTATTAATATTAATTTCCTATCTCACTCCTATCTTTTTTTGTACTGACCTTGATTTTTATATTTATTCATTTTCATGTTTTATGCGTTACTCATATACACTCCTCTCACATTACCATCTATTGTGCTACACATAACACACCAAAAAAGTGGATAGGTTATGGCATGGAATTTTGTTGTTATCTCTTTTTTTGTGTTGTTGCTTGCCTGCCTTTTTTAATAATAATAATAATAATAATGATATTTGAAAAGGAAGCCTTTTTTTCTATGATAATTTTCATGTTCCAGGAAATTCTCGCATATGAGTCTCATGAGATGAGCTGTTTGTTATGTATTGTTGCTTCTAAAAATACCAAGTCATAAGAATAAGCAGAGAGATAGGGATTTACTTCCCAGTAAGTACAACCCATGTTGCATGCTCAAAGCTCTGTGGTTTTTGGAATTGGAAGTAAGCACATGGCACATAGGTTTTTTATACTTAATCATTTCTTCTTTAGGTAGTTATATAGGTATATATACCTTATGCCTATATACTTTATTCGCCAAATACCAAATACCAAGGTCATTGCTACCACACCGTCATCCATCGTCCTTCACTTTCTTCTACAACGACCAGTGGTAGTAGTTGTGGAGCAACAGCAGCAGCAGCAGCAGCAGCGGCGCTTTATTATGCTGCTTCTGCTGCTGCCACGCTATACTTATCCGCTGTGTTAGCGTCATCATCTCGGGCATCTCAATGCAATACAGTCTCAAGCTTTCAAGTCTTGTGCCTTGCCTAGGCACAGCGTGGTTTTTTTTAACCGAGCACTGCCTACACATTCCTTCTCATGCATACAGCGTTAGTATAACATTTTGTATTTACGAAGGATTCCATTCCAGCAACGTTTCCAGCAGTTTAAGCCAGACAAGCTTTTTTATATACAAGGTAGATAGACAGAAACAACAACAACAATAAAAAAGCAGGACACGCGCTTATTATAACAAACATAGGGATATATATATATGCATGCACGCTTCTCTCATTCTCATAATAATGTTTCAATTCAGCAGCAGAGTAGCAGAGCAGACGTAAAGGAAGAAGAAGAAGAAGCAACAGCAAGTTAAAGTAAGCATGGCTGTGGTATGGTTTTTTAAGGAGGATGATTCTATGATGACAGGTGTCTGTGCTTTTTTTGTACTTGACGACTCAACTCGCAGCAAAAGTACAACAAGGAGCGAAACAAAAACGAGAAGAACCAGCCAAATAACTTGTGTGAATCAATTTTATTATAAGGAGAAAATACTGGTTTAGTCTCCGACCTTCACCTCCTCCACGTGGAAGTATGAAATGAAATCGCTATATATAAATTATATCGATCTTCACTTCTGACAGACAATGTAACGTATCATTATCAAAAGTACGTATGTTTCAATGTAATTTACATAGGTAGGTACATACTTTGCTATCACTGTAATCAAATCATACACTTTTGTATGATGGCTAATAGGAAAGGGTTTAAAATTGAACAAAACCTTGAAAAAACACATTCGTTGAAAATTAAATTACTACATGTAAAAATCATGTCAGTCTCAAGTTTCTACTAAATCCAAAAGCATAAAAAGAAAAAAATAATAGGAATTAAATATTCAGTCTGGAATTTTTGGAAAATTTAGGCTTTTACCTTTGGTCAATTAATTCGAATTTACTGGAATAAACCGGCCGGGTCCGTCTGCCCTGGTGAATATTGCTCAATAAATAAATAACTCATGTTCCTTTGTTAAATCAAGCGGTTTAACCGTCATCATCATCATAAAAAATGACTAATAAATTCTATAGAATTTTTTATATGTATATAACCTATCCCAAGGTCTGCTGTTTGAGTGAGTATGTGTTTGAGTTTGAGTGCTTCTCCGCCTCCTTCTTCCGATGAAAATTATTGGAAGAGACAATGACGCATGGAATAACGTGGAATTATTTTCGGTCATACTATATCATACGTAGGTATCATAGATATCGCAACGATCATGCATGCATGATATTTTGGATAGGAAAAAGGAGAGGTAGCAAAGTGAATTGTGATGATGAAACACATCACATTCGCACATAACCAATCCGAAAAAAATGATGGCGATATATGGCGACGACAATAACGAGCAGTATAGAATGAGAAGACAAAGGAGACAAGGTCAACCATTTCCTTTACACAATCCAACCCAACTAATCTATTTAACTTGAGATAAAAAAAAGGCAAAGCAAAGCTAAAAAATACGTGTTCTCGAAACGTAAGCCTATAAATTGTAAAAAAAATTGCTTTATGCTGTGCATTTTCATGGTTTCGTACCTACCTACTATATAAATATAGCCTACGTGTTGTACTTGATTAGTACACTCAACTCAAAGGACAGAAACGTATAGAATTTCATGGCTTACATCATCATCATCATCACCATCATCACGAGAAAAGCCGTATGTGAAAATTTCCAAGCTTTTTTAAGCATCAAGCCTAATTTTCGTTTAAATTAGAAAAAAAGAGAACTTTTTTTTATGACTCGTCAACTCTCACTCACTCACGCCACAGGATACTAAACTGTATATATAATAAGCTCTAGTTTTTTGCATCATTACCACCGCACCAGTTTAGAATTACTATTCCAAGTTGCAAAAGAGAGAGAGAGAGAATTAGAATTGCTATTTGTCACTGGGGAATCGAAGAAAGGAAAAGAGAGAGAGAGAAGGGAGCAGTTTTAGTATGTTTTCGCAATAGCATAAAAATAAATAACTCAGTTGGTGATGAATTCCTGACGCTCTCAAGGAGTAATTCTGTTTCCGAGGTCTGGGCTCACTCTATATGATATATTCTACAACTGTGTATGAATGTATAACAATATGAAATAGCCGAGTCGTCTGGTTGACAAACAAGGTTATTGCAATAATAAAATTGAACTTAACTGCCGTTTCTCTCGTCGACGCCGCCGCCACCGCCACAAGAATACACATGAGCTTTTACAAGCACACGCCAAACCATATATTATTGACTGTGTCATAGCAAGATGATAATATGAGAACCAAGTAAATAGTAGTCTGTATAGTAGCGTAACTGAGTAGAAGAAGAAAGAAAGTGTGTGGTAGGGAGAAAGAGAGAAAGGAGATGATATGTGGTTGGTTGTAGCGATATATAACGGTGCTGGTGGCGCGGCGAAGGCAAATAAATGAGTTATTGTCTGGCGAGCAAAAGGAACACGTGCGGAAGAAGGATAGTAGCAAAGCAATAGTAATAACACGATATAGTATACCAACGAAAAAAAACTCTCAAGTATTTTGTAATACGATCATGATGATGATGATCATCAAGATGAAGATTGCAAGGAATGAGCAATATTGTATGTATTTACCTAACACACATATTATGTTGTAGGTAGACAACAAAAAGGGTGATCTAAAGAAAGTCGGCGTGTATAAAGCAGAGTCACATTATTATCATTGTTTCATTTTCATCATCTTCATTACTCATATATCAGTATTCAGGACACACACCACATTCACTACCACCACCACCTCCACCAAGCAAACATGAAGAAGAGTGTTTTATTACATAAAAAAACTCATAGTATATTAGATACCACAGAACCACACACAGAGTTTGTTGAGTACAAACAAATTTTTTGCCATTTTTTTCTGCACATACTGCTGACAATCTGCTATATAGAGACATTGCTTTTATTATATGGCTGTTGTTGTTTTGTTTGAATAGTGTGTCTGTGTACACTATAGTCTGCATGTATGTATTTATAGAAGAAAAATAAGAGAATGAGTTGGCTGAATTGAAATGACTAAGGGGATTCTTTTTGAGTACACACGTATCTTACTATTTGTATTGTAACGTATGATTCAACAACAAAACGTTAAATAGGTTGGGCAGATTGAAACATTGGAAAATACACATGTTATTTTCTGGTTAATATTTGAAGTTTTTGATGAAAGTTGGGTGGTAGTTGGGGAAGAATTTCACTAGAAGACTAGACCACACTGAAATGACTCTGAAAAAATTCATTTCTCTAAAAGTCTCAACTCAACCCGGTTTTCTCGGTTTTATTTTCAAAGAAATGCGACTAGACATCGAAGGGAGTTGCGAATTTGCACATCAATCCGACGCAGTTCTCATATTAAATGAAGTGAATGCTTTGGTGTGTGTATACCATGTGCATACCTACCTACATTTATATCGCTGGGTTTTTTTTTTAGTTAAGTGTGTTGTTTGTGTAGGCTGACCCTGGAGCATACGGGCTTTTCAAGGCCCTATTTTCAAAATTGTTTTTACCCCAAGGTTATTTGACACGTTGCAAATGTAAACTGCTAAAACATGATGCGGTGCGGTGGTGTGACGCTTATTCCACCACCACCACCGCCGCCGCCACCGCCTCAACGTTTACAAAAGAAGCACACAGCAGTATAATCTTTCAAACTTTCAACGTACTCTTGTTACACATCATCATCATTCACGTTACGCAATATATTATTTATTATTATTGGCTCACTCAGCTAAAACCAATGTAACACTTTTTTCACCGTCCTTTTTACCTCATGCTTTTAGCAAAAAAACGTGCTTTTTCTTCTGCATGATTTACTCTAAAAAAGCACATGTTGAGCAAGCAGCTGTGTATATATCATAATTATTTGATTGCTGTGTAGATTGAAAAATGGAAGCTCTACAGAAGGAATGTATGAATGGTTTTTTAATCTTATGTTCAACGTTGTATCTTGTATCTCATTCACATTCTTGCAACATAGCTTGTACCTCTGGATAATGGATTAACCTTATTATTATTGAGACGATGCTTTTTATCCTCTTAAGAGTTTTTAAGATTAGCATTCTTTTGATGTTGTTTGTTGTGTCTGTTTCTTCACAAAATCATATGGTGGTGGTCATGGTCATTCACGATTATTATATTACTCTGTCTGCGCGAGGGAAAAAAGTTAAGCGTATTTAGCATATTATGCTGCTGCTTTATTATATTCACATGTTCGCTGCTAGCTCGTATAAAAAAATAAAAATGTAGTGTAGGTTTGGAATGTACGATGAAAGGAAATTGAATATTGTATGACGTGACGTGGTGTAACAGGGACCTTTGGAGTGAAGAGTTTACAGGGTACGCTACTAGATAGGTATATTCCTTTGAACCATATAGCCTAATGAACTACAATCCTGTTAATCTTATTTTTATTGTAATTGTAAGTGTTATTGGTTATGGCCTGGTATATATATATTTGGTATCTGGTATTCCTTTGCGTTTTGTAAAATGTGTTGATTTGATTGCCCTTGTTTCCCATCATCATCATCATCATCAACCAAAGTGATCTGGTGCTGGCGATGACGATATATTTGTAGGTTGATGAGATGACTATTATAGGATGATGAAGCTGTGTCTTTGTATGTTTGTGTGAGTACAAGTATCTTGATCGCTTTTCAGTGATTTGATTACTTTTGTGCATGCTTCTGCTGATGATGAGATGCTTTGCTTATAATAAAAATGTGCTTCTCTGGCCTCTCTCGTGCCACACTGCCATGATGCCATGAATCAGACAACTGATTCAATGTCAAGCAAGGTCTTTCCGCATATATGATCCACACGAACAGAGATACATTATAAATATATTGCATATCCCATATTTTCTTCTCTCATTATTCGCTGCACTACTGTGAGCAAAGCAAACAACAAAACACATTATAACATGCATCCACTTTTTTGATAGTTTTACTAACCAATTACCACTACCACTCACTATTATCTCTGTCTCTGCTTTGCTATTACATACTACTATATTTTATGTATGTTAGTTATGAAGAAAAAGAAGAGTGACGATTATTATGAATATTAAACTTGCTCGTTCCATATAATCCAGCAAAGAGTTGTGGATATTACATGGATTATGGATATTATTGTTGTTGTTGTTACATTACAAAAAATTTCCTGTTTCTTTGCGTTTTTTTGCTTGGGGAAGGTTACCAGAGCCGCAGTCATCATCATCACAGAAAGAGCATATAGAGTAATAACATAACCAATATCAATTAAGTAAATGAGGATAAGCTGGTCAGTGATGGTTTTGTGTTGTTGTGATCTATCCATGCATGATCTTTTTAAATCTAGGTAAATGCTGAGTTGTGAGTTGGCACAAAAATAAACAAGTAAACATTACATACACACTGTCGTAAATATTAGTAAACAAGGAGAAGCTGGAAATGGAAAATTGCTCACCTTGAAAATTCTACTGCCGGTCTCTTTTTTACCAAAAATAATTTATTTATTTCTCGCAGCAGAAGCAGACCATACTCAACATACACACATATGTATATATTAGGTAGGTACAGGTATGTAATTAGGATATAAATATTAACTAAATTAGTTTGTTTTTAAATATAAACAGAGGTTGGCTTAAAAGTGAAATTCTAAATACCAACTTCTTGTATAAAAGTATAGCTATTATAAATGTGTGTATATCCAGTTTGTTGATTGGTTATGGTTATTATTATTGGGCTTTGGCTTAGATAGGTGTGTAATGTGTATAGATATGACCTTGACATGAGCTTGTAAAAAAAGATGATAAATTCCAGGAAGTGAGAATACACATGTGAATATGTGACCGTGAAAATCTCTGGATTGTCTGTCTGGATCGATTGCTATCAGCAAAACATGACACGTTGAAAATTAAGACTTTCAATCAAGCACGCACGCACATACGCGGATATGTAACAATGTTGTTTCGTAATATAAAAGATAAGGACATGTACATTTATGCTGCTATTCCACTTTACTTCCAGAAAGCAAATGTAAAACCATCCGGAATTTATTGTTAATTTTCATTAGGAATATTGTAGCTCTGGAACTGTAAAGTAGGTTAACTGCTTTGCTAGAATTACTACTCTGGTGATAAAGTGAGCGCTCAATTTAGCCCGAATTATATGTTTTGACAGTGGATGGCAAATGAAAATAATTGTCAACTATACCGACATTTATTGTCATTGGCATCCACTATCCATTCATTCTATCTAGGTATTTTTTTATTTTATTTGTTTAGTAGCGTAACCTTTTGAGTAGACAGAGCGGATTGAGCACAAGGAAAGATGAAAATATTACAACAGCGTACCTAGATTTTATATGTGGCTTTTTCCACGGGTTTGCTGCTTTTTAATTTATGAAGTTGTCATTGAAATTGAAGGTTATCTTTTCATTCCATTTTTTTGCACGCTCTTTCACGCGTCAGGGGGTTACCTATGTGAAAAAAATCCACACGAGTAGAGAAAATAAAGAAGGAAAGAAAAAACGGAAAAGCCTTTTAAGCCTTGTTATTCATCAGTCATATTTGTAATTTGCAACAAATTATGTTACAAAACGGGAAGTATGTAATAATGAATGTGGGTACTTATGTATATGTATGACGCTTATAGTATTTTATTTTGTACGTAGGAAAACAATGAGCGAAGAAGGTTTTGATTTTCCTACTGTCTCATTCATACGAGTGTACCGTTCTATTTATTAATTATCTATCCCCTCGTTAATTCATCATTAACTCATTAGTTAGCTTATTGTTGAATGTGTAGATAATTTTAATGTAGAGATACCTGCACACTGAAGAGATAATATGAGTCGAGTCCTTATTACTATTCCCAGTCCCTGTGCTTAACCTTTTTGGAATTTCGGATTATGAATGTGAGACTTTTTTTAGTCTATTTTGACAAAAAGTAAACAAATTAAAATGGCTGCAAAAATACGCTACAGAAATAAGTAATAAATTAAGTACTTAGTTTAGTGTTTAATTTAGTAAGTAAAATTCAATTATTACTACTACCTGAAACTTGTTTCTAACTAATAAGCCTGCGGCATCTGCATAACATTTATGTTCCATAATCCGAGGAACCTTGACGAGTATATAGAGCTCGTGGAGCCTGCGGTATACAAAAAAGAAAATACATTTACCTAACCATGAAATTAATTCTGGAAATGAAAATTCCTAGAAATTAAAAAAAAATATATATAAAAAGATTGTTAGACAGACACGCGCTGACACTTGACATGTTGTTTCTAATGATGTGTCTTAACATTTCAATGTGCTTTTATCGTTTGTTCGTTCCGGAATTAGCTAGAATTTTCACTTACTCATTTCATCTTTTTAATGGAGTGATGCATATTAATGATTTGTTCGTAGAAACATTTTCCCAGCTATCAAAAATAACAATAATGTCTACAGTTATTTTTGTTACTACAATACGGTATCCGTTTTACATTCCTGTCATGTTCATTTCCTGTCCTGCATTGTAAATTGCGTCCTTCTTCTAAGTTAGAAGTTCTAACTACGCTTCTATCTCCAGCAACATCAGCAGCATCAAGGACCAAAAAATTGAGATATGATTGGATATAGAAAATGTACAGTAGACATGTTTTGTTTGTGTTTCCTTCCAACATCGACTTTGTACCTATCTACGGCATTTTATTGTTCCAAAAAGAAAGTGTTTCTACGAAAAGAAAGAGAATGCTGAAGGAGTTGATGTAACTATATAGGCTGCTGCTGCTGGATATGAGAACAAAACTGAAAGGGAGAGAGAGAGTGAGTAAGCAACACCATAAAATAAAGTTGTCCTTGGCCTGGAGATCTCCTTTTCGACTGGAGGAAGAATATGGTAAAGGGAAGCTCTCTGCGGAGACTGAGACTGCTACTGATATTAGGTAGGTAGGCCGCTATATAATTTTGTATAAAATGTGTGTATAGAGCTTTTAAACTTGTGTTCCCTTTAACACAGTAGTATACTAAAAAAACGGGTAGGTAGGTATATGTAATATAGGTAGAAGTAGTTTACTATTAAGTAAGTAAGAAGCATCCTGAGGAGAAG
>JAITYZ010000161.1:0-14437 GCA_027744595.1 Paronellides praefectus | reverse complement strand
AAAAAAACAAGAAGGAACACAGAGGAACCAGTGTAAAGCCTCAGCCTCCATCATCATATTACTGTAAAACTTATTATGCGTTTTTATGGTTGTGTATAAATATATGTATGTCTGCCTGTGTGAAATGTCCAAGTGGAAATCTGGGAAAAAGCAAAAAGGAAATAAGAAGAAAAGAAACTGAGAAGGAGAAGAAGAAAGGTAGTCATAAATTTGGGTCATTTACATAGTTAAATTCATGCATAAATAAATGTCTTGTAGAAAATGGAAACTCAGGAAGCAGAAAATAAAAATATATATATATATTTCTCTATAACGTTTCGGTTTTTTGTCTACGTCTGCATGTTTTTTCTTTCTTCTTCTTGTGTTTGTGTCCTGTCGTGTGTAGAAAAAAGATTAAAACAGTAAACCAACAACAAAACCAACAAACTTCTTGTGTTTTTTTTGCACTTTTATTTTTATTATTACAATTTTTTTTGCGTAGAGATATTGACATAAAATATGTGTAATAATATATATTGGAATGTAAAGGATAAGGATACATAAGAAAGATATGTAGGTATATATAAAATATGTATAAAGGATGGATGCGTGGTATATGGCTTTTGTATGAAATGAAAGAGGAAGCTGGAAAACACAAATTCCTTCTTTATTTTTGCCAACCACCATCCAAGCCAACAGCATTTGCAACTTTTACTCTTCCTGTTCGTGTTCCTCTGAATATACATAAAAAAAGTGTTTGGAAGGAAGAATATGAGTGTATTTAATACATCCTTTCATATAACTATACCTACATCCTTTTCTACACTTTACCGAAAAGCTCCTTGGTCCACCTTGACTAATTTATGACCAATTTCGCAGGATTCAAGCAGACTAAGAAATTTTCCCCGGCTTCTTCTTCTTCTTCTCCATCCTCTCTTCTTTCTCTGTTTCTACTATTGCCACCACACACCATCCGCCGTTACTATCACCATCACTATATTGCGCCATTATTATACACTTTACTACTTGCGTTTATGTATCTTCTTGTCTACCTACTACACAAACCTAACATTTACTCCACAATTTTTCTCAGCATTCCCCAGCATTGCTTTAGTAGCGATTTGAAGTAGTTGTTGTAGAGTAGCCAAGCTTATACGACTTTCTTCTACACTGCTCACATTTATTGAGCAGATAACTGACTTTTCTATACAGTTAAGTTACAAGAAATGGTTTGGTCGTTGGTGGCTAAGCTGAGAATAGGAAGAAGAAAAAGAAGAAGCACATGGAATAATGTTACACTCAAACTTTGAGTTTTTACTTTATAGTTCTGATATAGTTTTGTGTCTGCTATTTGTGCTATATTATATCATTGTAAATTGCAATGGAATTCTATAAAGGAGTAGTAGTGGAATTTACAGAGAGAGAGAGAGAGAGAGAAGAAGAAGAACAGCCATAAAACCCACATTTTATGAGGAAAAACTTCTATTTTAATATTTATCCCGGTATATACATTTTTTTACTGTGTTATTTTTTTATTCTGTTTCTTTAGGCGAGATGTTATGGTAAGAGAAAAAAGTAAGATTTACGGTGGTTTACCATTTTTTTTCTCTCTTTCTTTTTCTAAATGGAAAAGTGAAATACTTTTCAAAGTGTGTGCAGCAGACGTATTAGTACCCAAAAAAAGTCCATAAAAATCTACACTCTCACCAAAAACATGAGCTTGATACTATTATTATTATTACATATTAGAAATTATAATATATTTAGTTTCAAAAATGATAAAATGATAGTTTCCTCCTACTGCTGAGCTCCTAGTGTAACATACTTGCAGTCTTGCATACATGCTTACAAATATGTTCAAAATGTGTGCTTGCATTGCATCTGCAATGATTTCCTCATTTATAACAATAATCTGGCTTTTATGTGTGCAAATAGGACAAATGCATGTTTAGAAACCTTCTCCATTTATGTAAAATAGTCCAGTATTTTTTTTCTTTTGGCAGTTGGAACGACTTTTTTTACAGCATTGCATGTGCCGAGGAAAAAATGGATTTCCCTCGTGAGTCACATTTGCATTACACCAAGTCAAATTAGACAAAAAAAGTAGATTGGATTTGTCGCTTTATTAGACTCCCATGGTGTAAATTTTTATTTATTTATATTTTTGTGGAGAGACAGAGAAAGATGAAATGTTAAATGATTTGAATTATTATTTTATTATTATTATTATTTTTGCCGTTCTCGCACTTTTGACCTGTCCCAGGGGTTTTTATATCTTTTATCACGCAATAATTTTGCATCTTGAATTGAATGGACTGAATCATGTCACGTTCTCAACGACATGTCCAAATGCCCAACCCATATTTTTTTATTATGTGTGTATTGAAAAAATTATATGCGTATATTTATATTATCCCTTGTTTTGCAACAAAAGCTACAAAAAATATAACCAGTGCATATGCTTGGATTTTTTTCATGTGGATGCACACTGCAATGCATAAAAAGTTTATAATGAAATTTTTTTATATTGTCGGTTGCGATTTCATCTGAAATAGGTTTTGTCCCAGAAAATATCAGACGGTAAATCACATAAATAAGAGACCAGACCATGACTGCATTACCATGTAATGTCGAACCTCGATATACTGAAATGTGCTGATTTTGTCAACTTTTTTTGATGCTACATAAAAAAATAAATTATGTGTTCTTTCTTTTTTTTACCTTGTATAAAAAAGGTCAAACTCCTAGACCAAGAGCAGAGAGAAAGAGATAAAGTCTTTAAATAAATCAGAGTTTGACCAACCGAGTCGCCAGTCAAGTCCAGTGATACTCGTAAAAAAATAGAAACCCTAACGAATATTGCTTTTCTCATAAAAAACTTGCTAATATATCATATAATGTCATATATATCATATAACTTGCTATAATATATCATGTATACAGATATAAAAGTTATTATTACATTACAGCTGTATACATGCATATCGTTGTAGATATGCTAATGAGGAAGGATTGATACCTACATGATGCATGCATGCAAATATATGTAGGTATACATTTTTGTTCACAAAAATTTCTCGATGTTGATGTTATTGCTGCTGTTGTATTTTTTCTTTTTTGTTTTATGACAGCCATAAAAAATTTCTAGCCAAATCAAAAGCCAATCATGAGACGATGTTGATGTTGATGGCTGATGGTTAGTCTGTCTGTTTTTTTTGAGGCTGAGCAGAAAATTGAATTTGAATTGAAGGTGTGTGTGATACACTGAACACTACAAGCTCAAGTATGTAGTAATATTCAGCCTTTTGGTGGTGCTAGGTTTGATGTAATGGAAAATAATTGTGTGTAAATTAATTCTACAATTTCTCTAAATAATATTCATGTATAAGTACATATTATTATCATTATTATTTTATATTGGAATATTAGGGTGGAGTGGAGTACTACTCCGCGCGCTGTTCTGCTGAAAAAAATAATATTTTCAAAACTGACGATAATTATGAGATATGATCTTTAGGTTTAAGTGAAACATTAAAGGGCATGCAATACAACAAATCAAAACACATTTTGCCATGCATGAAAAAAATATATACATATTAGTATAAATTTAATATATGCAGCAATTACAAGAAACATATAATTGTTTACCAACCTTATGGTCAAAAATGCTAATGTGCCCTTGGGCAAGTCAATCTTCTTTACAAAAAATCTCAAAGAAGTTTTTACCATCTTCAAAAAAAACGATACATAAACCCAATCTCTACACTCTGTACATGCAACTTGTTTTGCTGGCGGACATAATCAGCAGCTTTGTTCAATGTTGAATGATGAGAGCAGAGGGAAAGAAGAAGAAGATGCTTTTTACCTATTTCGTGTACCTAAATATATACATAAAGTAAACTGAAGAGAAGGTAATTTTTTATGGGATAATCACCAAAAGGATAAGTAATCGGGTCACACTCACAGTATGACTATCAACTAAATGGTGGGCCACCAACCAACTAGTTACATTACAGCATATATTTTTTTTAAATGCATTATTTGTAATTGTTTCCTTTTGTCTTGTGTGTGAGAAAACAGATGTTTAACAGAGATAGGTCAGATCAGTTTTGTAGAATTGCATTTAATAAGAAAATGGTTTTAAAAGAATAATAGAGTGGTATAGTAGTAGTATGGATGGACACACAATTCAACAAACAACAGATCATCATCTTCACAATGGCTATTATATAGTGCATTCTCTCTCTCTCGTAATAGCTTTGTTATATAATATTGTTTTTGCCTACATCCGAAAACCAGTTTTATGCAAGGTGCATGTAGAGGGGGAAAAACTGTAGCAAAATTCATCATATCATTATCATTTTTACCATCATCATCATCATCATCAGAAGGAGATAGGTAACAGGGATAATAAAGTATAAAAAGAGGGATTAAATAAAATTATTTTGTAATTCAGCTTTCAGGAGTCAAGAGTCAATAGATTTTTTTTTCTTCTTCGGAGAATGAAAAGAGCGCACAAACATTCAAGAAAAAACATTTTTATTGAACAGAACCCCTTGTGTTAATGGCTTGTTTCTGATTTTTATCGCAAAAAAAAGTTTAAATGAACAAGAACCAATCAAGAAAATAAATATAATATATATATTTTTTAACCTTTTAAGTACATACAGGCGTATATATGTACACACATCCCTAATATAATATATGGTGTATATGTACCTACCCTAATTCCTTGATCACCGTGGATCTTCTTGATATGATCACTTGTGAATTATGACAAGTGACAGTTTACTCCTAATTGCAGATTGCTTTTACAATAACAAGATAGGTTGTAGGTTGGGTTATAGACAATTGGCAAAAAAAAAATTACTCAAAGAAAAACATGGTAGAAAAACAAAACAACAATAATATACGGCGCAAAAAAAAGAAAAAAACAATAACAAGTCGCAGTAGAAGTTAATCCTTCATCTTTTTACATGTACATATTTATATATTTATTTTTTCTACCGCTTTTTTTTGCATCCGTCACAGACTCCATTTTTTTGCAATAAGATTTTCTTCCTTTTTTTCACTGCACCACTCTGAGATGAGAGAGAGAGAGAGAGATACAATCAACAATCCCATTTTATAATATGACCAGTAGCTATGTTGAAGCATCAATAATAGCCAGTTTATTTTTTATTATTTTTGCCATGAGATACTAGGAATATTTATGCATATTACAATATTTTTTCAACTTTACAAACATGGTAAAGTACTTGTGCTGCCATGCCACTACTACTACTGCTGTGGAGGATGATGATCATCATGATTACAATCATGATTATTATCACTCATGATATGGTATTGCATATTCATGTAACTTTTCTAATGGTAGCCAATAAAGCAATAGGAGTACACACATCATGATCATCATCAGTCAAGTCAAAAGAAAAAAAAGTTATTATTGCTCTAGCTTACATAGGCATATAAATAATATATTCCTCCGAGCAATATTTGCAAAAAAAAATATATAACCAAGTTCATCTTGTTTGTGATGATGATTGTGAGAAAAAAATATATCATAAAATACTGATCACCACCCCGCCACCACATAAAACATTCACCCTTTTCCTCGTAATTTACGATCTGTGAAATGAGAATGTACTAAAAAAAGCATAATGAAAGGAAAAAAAAATGAAGATGGATAACAACCAACTCTTGCACACAGGCCAAAGTGAGATTAAAGGGGACATACATACAACGGCACCGCCAACACAACAACAACAGCAATAGTAGCTCAGCTCATTGTACTTTTTTCCAGTTCCATAAAATATTCTCAAAATAATTTGTATGTATTTTTTTATATTTATAAAAAAAGTTGGCATTCTGAGGCTTGTGAAAAGAAATGTGTATAAAATCAATGCACTTTTTTCCCAATATAAACTATATTATTATCCTCTCACTATCAGTTTTCTGATCGATGACTTGTTATAAATGGTGCACACTTTCCATTGCATTTGCATGTATAATGGCCAGTAATTATATATGTTTTTGTGTATCCAGTGGGTTGTGTGTATTTAATTGTGAATTTTTTCTATATAATCACAATAATCAGCCTGTTTACCAGAATAAAAAATATAATAATAATAGTTTTCGAAAGTGAGCACCGATCCCGCAGCAGGGCACAAATAAATTATTACTTTTCTATAATTTATGAATATATATAAAAAAATCCGTGAAAATATACACAATATATCATCATATATTTTTGTGTGCTCGTCCATGTGTGGATAGCACATAACGTGTATATTATATTTACCCTGGTATGAAATTAGTACTTTCATCATCATCTGCTGGGAGTTTTTTATTACTTGTCAAAAGTTTTTGATGATCAATCACCAGAAATGAAATATATATATAAATACATGTATATATGCCATAATATTATGCATAATAGTTATTTGATAAACACCACAAGATAAGCATTTTTTCTTTCTGAAAATTCGTAAATAATTATAATGATATGCAATAATATTCATGCACCCACAACAAGAGAAAATATAATAACCATCCAACTAGTTTAAAAAAACGTGTATACCCCGTCAGTAATTTTTTTCCCTAAAGCAAAAATTCACAATTTTTTAAAAAGAAAAAAATGTTTTCTCTTGCTTTTTATATGCGATGAGTTGTTATTTTTTATTTGATATACATCATCATCACAAATTGTATAAAATTATTTATCCATATAACCACTAGCCTCTAACTAACCGAGTAGCTTTAAGGGTCTCGTTAGAGCTTTAGTAGTGCATTAGTAACGTTTTCAGGATGGCAAAGTACACATTAAAAAACACAACAACCTGTTTTTTTACTTCCATATCCAGCGGAATAATAGAAGGAGAAAGGTGGAATGATAGATTGGGGAGCTTTTTTATTGCCAATTTTATAAGTAGGTAGTTAAGTAGTGATACACACGGGATTTAAGTAGGTAGTTATACTCTCTCTCTCTTGGAATTGAATGATGATTATGATTATGGTGGGGGCGGTGGTGGTGAAGGTAGCGATTTAGATGTATGCATGTATGTATGTAAAGGGCATATGGAAATGGAGCGCACGTTGGTTCATTAAAATTTTATGGCACTTTTACTCCGTGAAATTTACTTAATTGTGAGTGTGTTGTTGTTGCTGTTGTTCTTGTTGTTGTGCAATGCAATCATAATCATCATTTCGAAACAATCCGGCTTGATTGCATATATTGGTAAATTAAAGTGGTCTCAGCAAGAAGAATGCCTTTTCCTTTTTGTATGCCCGTGTGAGACACACGGGCTGTTGGAGCTTGAGATGAGAGAGAGAGAGATGATGGGAGAGATGGGCGCTGTCGGTTCATTTCAGCACCCCATCATAAATAAAGCTGCATGATGAAATGTCCAGCAAAAAAAATATGACCCGGTGATGCACCTGCTGTGAGTGTGTTGAGTTGAGAGAGAGAACCTATTCATTTCATTAAATAAATGAATCCTGTGTACAAATAATGAGAAGAATAGTTGCAATATGCAAATGAGTCGTAGTAGTAAGTAGTATTTTTTTTCTAATTGAATGCCTCAAGGTATCACCCTCGACGAAGAGCAGATAATTAAACAGGAAATCCTCTCGATTGAAGATTAAAATTGTTGATCAACTTTTTAATGCATATTTTTTTTAATGAAATAAATGTTATTTATTAAACCTTTGTCCATTTCATATATTTTCAAATCATCAGACCAAAAAAAAAATAAACAAGGATAAATAAACAAGAAGTGTAAAAAAAATAAAAATCTTTTTATTTAAATTTTAAAACAAAAACAATTTTGAGACTGAAAAAAATTCTTTAGAATTGTCTATTAAGTTAATCCATCAAATATTGACGTGTGATAATCTAAATTTGTGCGCGTGTATTTTCCCTGCAAGAAATATTGTAAAAATGAGGTAGTCGACCGATTACAGGTTTTTTACGCGGGAGAGGAAATGCATTAAAGAAGGGAAAAAAGTCAACCTAATCGAAAAGGAGCAAAGCCTGAAATACTAAAGGAGCACGTATTGCTTAACCAATAAAAAGCATTACAAAAGTTTCTAGAAAAGGCAACCTAATGAATATATCATTATTGCAAAAGGAAGGCTAGTGTATATCATGTTAGTATGCATCCATTAAAGTAATCAAGAAATAATAATAATAATATTCATGTTTGTAGTAAAATATTATAGTAAAGTATTTGCAAAGCGTACCTACTATTTCATCCTATCAAGTATGCTTATCTACTTTTGCCGTGCTTGGTCTCTGCTCTCTCTCTCTCTGCTCAAGTCTTGGTCTATTTCATTTTCGCTTGCTTGGTTGGGTGAGACATGAGACATGACATGAAATTCCAGTTTCTTTGTGCATCGCTGTTTTATTTTTCATCTCAGTTTGTGTAAAAGCTTGTTATGTGATACACGCTGAGAGGATATACTGTACATAGTCAATACAAAAAAAAACTGAAAGCGATAATGTGACTGATGCGATGTTGTTGATGATTAGGACGGAACGATGATGCGGAGGAAGTGAAAAATGAATTACTGCTAATAACTGATATGCTCATTAAAATGCCGACCCGACCATGAAGTCCATAAGACCAAAACTCTGCATATAAAGTGCATATAAAAGTAGCAAATAAATAAGCAGCAGGAACATATTATGTATATTCCTCAACCTCATTCCACTCCACACCATGCACAATCACAATCAGTCATATCGCTACAACAAAATACAGCGAGAGAAAAAAAAGAAGAAAAAAACTTGCATCGTATCTCCAATCTTGACGTACCTATTTTGTTACGATGTCTTTTTTTCAGAAAAGTTGATCATGTAATCATTACATTATTTCCTAATCCTTTAGCTTTTTTTTCTCTTGTATTAAATAATAATAATAATAATGACCACAAGTTCAACCATGACCCCTTCTTCTTCTTCTTGTCTGCTTCCTTCCCCACCCTTCACCCTTTTTTACCCATGAAAAACGGTCATGCAAAGCAGTAGTAAAAAAAAGTAGTAGCAACATATCACGGCACAATATCATATCACTCGAAATTATCATAAAAGTGGTTGTTTCCAACAAACCGTCAAAAAAAGTAATAATGAGTATCACGCATGCAATCTGTTTCGATATAAAAGAGAAACAGCAAAAAAAAGTGGAAGAAGAAAAAGGAAAGAAAAAAATGAGACACAAGCCAAATAACAAACAGGCAGAAAGAGAGAGAGAGACGCAGTAATAATAATAATATATATAACAAACAGTCATTCACCACCAGCTAGCCACCAGAGAGGAATAATATAAGGAAAGAAACTGCACACTTGTCAGTCTTTTTTCCATCGTATCAGTGCAGTGTAGAGTAAGTTGTAGTAGTATCATGATTACAACAAGTGGATGAAGAAAAAATATAAGGAGTAGAGTAGTATTAATGCCATTTTTTCTGGGAAAAAATTCCCATGCTATAATAATTATTTATAAAAGGCTGGCTAGTAGTAGTATGCACAGTGGTACACTTTGGTATAAATATTTAATGCAAGTCAGGCTGGAGTAGAGTAGTATTAATACCATTTTTTTCTGGGAAAAAATTCCCATGCTATAATAATTATTTATAAAAGGCTGGCTAGTAGTAGTATGCACAGTGGTACACTTTGGTATAAATATTTAATGCAAGTCAGGCTAAGTTACATGGATATATGTATAATATATGTAGTAAGGGAGTTTGTGGCGAGGCAAAAGAGCAAGAGAGTCGTGGTTTAGAAAAAAAGGAAGGAAATCGTCGCGTACATACTTTATATCAAGCCAGACAAAAAAAAATTAGATATTCAAAACTACTTTTGTGTGTAGATTGTGTACTTTAGTGCCATTCTTGATGCTCATCATCATGATGACATGTTGGATGTTGTTGCATTTTTTTGTAATAATGCATTTTTTTGATACGATTATCATTATGTCTACAAGTCCAACAGACACAAGTTCTACTGATACGGCCTTTTATAATAATAATCATAGGGAGAACACGATAATGTGCACAGTTTTCTTGTTCCAAGATAGAATGAGGTGCTATCTTCACCTTTTGCTTGGAAAAAAATGAATTTTTTTTATGCTTTTGAGAAAAGCGTGTATTTATCATTGGATTATTTAATTATTTCATTAAAAATAGTAGTGGTTATAAGTCAACAATGTCTACAAAAAATATATATACGTAATAGAAAAATAAATAAAAACACAATGAACACAACCTTCATATATGTAGGTATATAGCGAAGAAAGGAATGTTGTAAGTAGGTACGCATTTTTACATTTTAAATATTTTTTTTAAAGCTCATCCTAACTCCTAACCGCAATAACCGCAACTCATGCCATTTGCGATAGGTCGGAAATGATAATTGTGAATTTCACCTTCTTCACTGTTTCACAAGTTTTGAGTCATTTTTTACGTTCATATAATCAATTTGTTACGGTTGGTCATCTCCTTCTCATATTCGAACAAAGAAAACCCTGTACTCTTTTAATAACCTGCCATATCCATGTAGCTCTTTTTCCTCCCATTTGAAAATCTAATGGTATATTTTTATACCTAATTTTGTACCTAACCAACCATCCAAGATGATTTTCGCCGATTATTTTTTAATCTTCTCCAACCCAACTACAGCAACAATTATTATTTGTGGTTGATAAGAAAGTAGTTTTCTTTTTTTTCTTAACAAAACTGACTGAAAAATGATGAAATGTTTTTTTCCTTCACGTCAGAAGAGAAATGCATCAGTTTTATTAGAGATTATAGAAGGTAATGAAAATGTTCTTTGCGTGCAATGCACCCCACTGTCTGGTCTGATTGCGATTAGTGCTAAGTAGATTGCACTCTGGTGAAAATGCAATTTAAACATNATGTAATGCTCTATGATATCTTGTGTAACTGTCTCATTGTCAGTCAGAGAACCTCGGATGATTATGTATGCTCTTAGGAATTTGTTCATTCTCGTATCATTTCATTTCATGAGAGAGCCAAAGTATTTACTCTTCATAATAAGCCAAATATAAAAAAGAAGAAGCAAAAACTGTAATTTTCTGTTTGTAATCATTGTCGTATTATCAAATGGGAAAGTAACGTGACAGCTTAAAAAAATAATGATATGACATAAACCGTTTTAAACACGAAAAACACAGTAAAAAATATAACATGGATAAAATATTCATCCATTTAAATCTGTCTACGTCGACGTCCGTCGGTGGCAGTACTGGTGTCTGTTGCTAAACAAACACGTAGGTATACTTGGATACATGCATATATTTGCACATTTTCTAAAATGTGTGTATAGCAAACAAGCCGTATACCAATGTAAAATAAATACTATGTTCATTCATAAATATTGTTCCTTGTTCATATGCTCTGCCTCATGCATACTTCTACATACACACATTTATTTGGTTTAGCAAGGAAGAAAGCATTCTCCATTTAAATTCTCCTCTGAACCAAAAATTAAATTTTATGTAACGTAAGGCATCATTTCTGTTTCGCAGCTCTTTGTAAATTGGCAGTACTGGTGTCTGTTGCTAAACAAACACGTAGGTATACTTGGATACATGCATATATTTGCACATTTTCTAAAATGTGTGTATAGCAAACAAGCTGTATACCAATGTAATATAAATACTATGTTCATTCATAAATATTGTTCCTTTGTTCATATGCTTTGCCTTATGCATACTTCTGCATGGTACACACATTTATTTGGTTTAGCAAGGAAGAAAGCATGCTCCATTTAAATTCTCCTCTGAACCA
Organism: Paronellides praefectus; assembly: GCA_027744595.1. Lineage (NCBI taxonomy): Eukaryota > Metazoa > Arthropoda > Collembola > Entomobryomorpha > Paronellidae > Paronellides > Paronellides praefectus. The sequence goes on along the minus strand of JAITYZ010000161.1, from coordinate 2,653 downwards.
AAAATTAAATTTTATGTAACGTAAGGCATCATTTCTGTTTCGCAGCTCTTTGTAAATACACCAAAGGATTCTGCTATTTTCTGGTTATTCCCCTCGCATTTCATTTTACATCATTAAACAGTGTTCGCGTTTACTAAATTTCATCAAAATGACCCCTCTTGTACTGTCGTCTTTTTTAAAGAGCCACAGAGAGAGAGAGAGGAGGGCAACTCTTCTCTGGATTCACTTGAAAAAGCTAATCTTCCGTTCACCCACGACTACAACCAGGATACATATATAATAATATTTAGATTTTAGATACGCATACATCCATACATACAACCAAGCAATATTATTATATCCTTTTTCATATATATGTAAATCATGAAATATAACAATCATAATAATTGTTGGTCATTCTCATTCTACTTTATGATCATAGTTAAATTTAAATTTATGGAGGGCTGGATATTTTTCTGGGAATGATATGGTCATGTAACATCCAAAGTAAAATTCCCAAAGCCACCACCACCACTGACACCACCATCATCATCAAAGAGGCTATATCACAAACAATGACAAAATTTTTCATGCTTATATGCACACCAAAGAGAGAGAAAAGATGTGTAATTTGTGTTAAGCCGGGGCGTTATGTCAGTAGACACGCAACTGCAACTGAAATATATTATATAAGATTTTTCCCGTCCCTCCATCATAATAATAACAAATCTACAAAGTGTCCATTTCATCAACAAAAACTAGCTACCACAAACTACTTTCACATTTTCATATTATTTTTATGCATTTGTCTCATTTTCTTTTTCATTATAAATATTAAATATTTTATGAATGTAGATGAATACCTACAACCTATGTCATTTCATTCAGAACAAACGCAAACAACCGTGCAAGCTGAATATGTACAAAAGGTTATTGCAACCACATCACCACGACGCTACTTCAGAGGATCTTGAACTATTCATGACATAAAGCCACACAAAAGTCTTTTTTTTTCAAAAATATAAATTAAATACAAAAATATACATATTATTTTGAAGTGATATGATGATCCTGCCATCACACTATATGTACTATGTACATCCATTCTGGTTCAGGAAGGAGATGTAGGCATATTTCATGTTGCAGCAATAATGATGAAAGCTTTACAAGGAAAATACATTTAAAGTTATTATATCATTCAAAAAAGTGCTATTACATTTTTATTCCCTTGAGAGTCTTCAAGAGCATCAGAGAATATCACTTTTGAGGATTTACAGAACAGACAAAAAAATACTTTGTGAGGAGTACTTACAATCTCTATGCATGCCTATTATGCTCATTTGTCATCTCTCTCGCTGCTACTTATATGAATGCATGATGCAATATGATTATTATTGTGTCGTGGTAGTTGAAACAAATAACCCTTTTATATAAAAAACAACAACATATTATCTTTGTGTGTGTGAGTGTGTGGAAGTGGAGAGCACACACATTTATATGTATTTTGTACCTTTGTAAATCAAATTAGTTGGTTTGACGTGAAATGTTTTTTATTATGGTTTATTATGCACATGATAATATATCCAGGGTTGTGCTAATGAATCAAAAGTGTGTTTATTTTATACATTGGGATATTACAAATAATATAGGCTGGGTGGAAGGAGAAGCCGCGTCTTGTCTTAATTTATTGAGCCATAATAACTCATAAAATATAAAGTATGTCATGAGGGCTCAGATTAATAGTCATAATAAACCATAAATATGATCAAGTGAAATGGCGAAATTATGAAGAAAGATAAATTTCACAACAAGAACAACAACAACAACAAGCCACAACACAACAAACTCAAAAGACTCATAATCAAAAAAAGATGATAATGTCACGCCACACCATGGATGGTGGTGTAATTTCCTAATATATAAATATAAATCAACTGCTTAGAAAAATATGTATATTTTCATCATGAAAATACATCCATATTATAATTCCACACGTTTTACCACATCATCATCGTCATGATGACTTTTTTCCACGTTCCCTCGGGTGTACTACAAAAAGAAAAGAGGAAGGATCGATTATGAAATCTCATTCCAACATCACCAGTCTAAACAAAATTTAACGTATGGTTGCAATACAAAGTCAATATTGACACTATATCGCAGATCTAAAGTATAATATATAGTATACATACATATATTGCAGCAAGAGCAGAAAAACAAATTAAAGTAAAGATATTGTTAAAAAATCCACATTTTTTTTCTTGCTTTTTTTAAGGAAGCTTTTGTAGATTCCGTCTTTAGAATTCATTTAATTTTTTTTCTCACATAAACATTTAATGGTTAAAACGTGGCACTTCCTAATCATCCTCATCATAAAAGCCAACCCATTATCCATCCTGTGAAAATGTACATAAATATTATTATATATTTTTTGGTGTGATATCAGTACACAGTACACATATTAAAGTGTAAAGAGTAAAGTCATGAGTTGTGTTTATGCTTAAATGACTGTATTTAGGATTGACCTCTCTCTGTAGTATCATCATACTCCTCCCGGACTAGATTATTGATATCATCATGCACTCATTCTTTAAAAAAGGAATGAAATAAGGGATTAATAACCCAATCCATCTTATTTTTTTATATAAATAAATGAATAAGTCGATTCAATTAA
>JAITYZ010000160.1:0-14739 GCA_027744595.1 Paronellides praefectus | reverse complement strand
ACTATGCGGGTACAATTCGAGATTAGATCATATCGTCATCATTGTCGTTGTAATAACTTTTCTGACATTTATGATATCACACGAACGCAGACGTAAGTGGTAAAGTTCCAAAAAAAAACGTTAAGCGTTAAAGATTAGTACGTCTTTTAGATGTACATATTTTTAGAAGTTGAGCAATTGCTTTATTGCAATTGTGTGGTAGCCAACCAGAATTTAGACAATGAAAAAAGTTGGCACATAAAAAATATCGCAATGGGTTGTTATTGTTACTGGTGCACTAGACTTTTTCTACAGAGCAGCAGCAGCGTAGTAATAATGAAACTTGGACATGTGACGTTGATATAGATCGCCCTCGACTCTTTATACTGTTTTGTATGAGAATTTTGTACAACAATTTGAGTTTGCAAAAAAAAGAACTTCGATAACGTTTCCTTCCTATCTCCCTGCAATTTTTATTAGCTCTTATTGTAGACATATCAAAGGAATGAAAGCACAGAGACATGACATGACATTCAAATTGTGGGAGGTTGACGTTAAGGTCAAAACGCTTGAATATAAACTGATTATTACCGAATCAGCAAAGATATGTGCGTTTTTGTGTAAACAATTTTTTTTACTCCCCCACCATAAAATAAACATCAAAAGCTCTCCACCTATCTAAACCTTGGTATAAATACATATTATAGAGGTATATCAAAAGAACATTCTACTACAAATATTTATAATAGTCTAAAGCTCATCCGGAGTAAGAAATTGGTGAAACGTGTGCTACAGTTATAAAAGGCTTTCTTTTTAATATTTTTTTCTTGGAAAATTATATTTGTCATTCGTGTAACTTTTGACTTTTTTCCCCTTTTATCTTATTTTAGGGGGAAATTGATCCACAAAAAGAAAGCGAACCAGACGTCTTTTTTAATCTCAGATGACAGGATATGGAAACATCTTAATGATATATTTTTACTTTATGATGATGGCATTACTGATATTTCGTTAAAGCTGCGTTTCATGTTTAGAGAAGCAATTTCGGTGAGTAGCAAAAAAAGTTACTACTTTTTACTTTAGTACTTTTGTACGCTGTTTAATCTTCTTTGATTTTATATTTTCTACTTTGGGCAACTTTTATTTCCAAACTAAACTAAGATATTCATCGTTAAAATGTCATAATAATAAATGCAAGGCGAAGGTTTACTACGTGGGCAAAAACATTGGCATTAAAAATGTATTGCGAACATGATATCTGCTTAGGAATTCAATAATGAGCAAAGTTATGTCAAACTTGTCTTTTGTCAATGTTTTTGGATTCACCGGTATCAACTTTACTCATTTTATTATTAACACTGGGACGTTCTCATACGCACCTGTATCCTCCCACGCACATTATGTGATATCAATAATGTTTTTTATTGAACGATTTACAATAATAAAATAATCTTAATGACATTAGCAAATCATGATAACGCTAAATGGCTACCTACTTGCCTCAAGTTAATATCGGATTTCAAGCAAGTAAACATATCGACGTTACACATCCACACGTTCAAATAATTGTTCTACAAATAGGCATGCACTCAAGCATTTTTTTTTACTTCATTGCGAAAATGGACATCTTTCTTCTTATTCCCGACATTTTTCTGTTTTTTGTTACTTGTTTTGTGGTTTGGCTTTTGCATAAAAAACGCCCACGTAATTTTCTTGTTCTTTTTGGTATAACATTTTTGTTTGTTTGTTCATTCTCTTGTATTTTTTTAACTGCCTACACGAAAGCTTCCCTTATTTTATTCTGTTTTATCTCAGCATAATGATGAGTACATGATATATTACATTCTATTCTCACTCCTTCTCATTCAACCTGTCCCAAAGGACATTTGCTTCTTTTAGCTTTGCTGCAAAAGAAAAAGATGATAAAAAGGAGAGAGAGAATGGATTTTTTCTTTAGCATTTTTTTCTGGTTTGCTGCTTTACTCCCTCCTTCCTTTTGTACTTGTTAACGTATTTTGTTCTATTATACAAATCAAGAGACTTGCGAATATTTTTGTTTTTTCTCACTGACAATGAGCGTTTACGTAAAGCTAAATATATGTACCTATGAACTGCTGTTTATGCTGTGTACACAAAGACAACTGAAGAAAAATCCGTGGAATAAGGGAAAGAAAAGAAGATAACAAGAATGACAAGAGCATAATAATATACGGCAAAGAAGAGAAGAAGTGAAACCTTACCAAATCGCTTTTGCATAGCTTACATTACAAAACAAAGCTCACAATACAAAGAAAAAAAATTATAACACATCGTCATCGTCGTCATTGTCATCACATCATATATTAGGTACTTCTCATATATTCCAAACGTATTTGCTACTCTCGCCGTATGTCTTCCGATACAAACCCCGGTTTTATTTGGGAAACCTTATTCTGCGACCTATGCCTAATAAGTATGCCAATAATATTTTTTTTTAAACTTAGGGGCCCAAATATCAAGGTCCAGCATTTATTACAGAAAATACGGTATACATTTATGTTCAGAATTATCATTGCTATAATGCATTTGTGTTGTTGTTTCCTTCTTTTATGGGAGATATTCTGAACGTAAAGACCTTTAAGTTATCAGATCTCTGAACTAAAATGCCTACGGAATATGTGTATATTTTATCCCACTCCTCTTTACTTTTCGTAAATTCATTTTTTCTCTATTTTACATACTACGCATATTTTTCTATCCTCGCGAAAATAAAATATCTTATACCTAGTTTATCCCGGCAAGTACGCACATTTAAAGAAGGACCTGGATTTGGAATTTTACAGACTATCTCGTATTCTGGATTTTGTTTGTGAAGCAATATGCACAAGCACAGGTTCTAGAAAAATGAAACCGCATATTATCTGCAGATATAGTAAAGACCTACATCAAATTCCAGTAAAGCAAAACCAAATTCCATTCCAAAGTTTTCTTCTTTTCAGATGGCGATCCTTTATCCTCTTCTCTGAAGTAAAGCAAAAAAGCAAAAAATAATGCTACATATAGGTATGCAAGTGAAGAGATGCGATACGATAAGATGTAGTCTGTGTAGTTGTAGTTGTAACTGTTACACTCTTCTAAAAGCCTTGAAGAAATAATAGAAACTAAGTACTTTCAGGGAAATCCGGCTCTTTGGGTACAAAAAACATCACACCAAAGTAGTAGTAGTACGGTAGGATGGACGAATAGTATAAAGAGAGGCTTACTCACAAAAAAAATCAGATAGAGACCATCATGGATCCATACGATAAAAAGCAGGAATGCATAAAGAAAATATTTGTATGCATTACGCAGTCACAGCACCCATGAGATTGAAAAAGGTTTATATATCATAAATTTCTCAACTTTATATACTTTATATTGCCGTAGTGCAATTTCCAGAGTCTTGAACATATCACTATCCAAACTCTACGCACATCTGTCAGTTGTAAAATCCTGAAGAAATTAGATCAAGATCAGAATCAAAAATTGGGTCGGGAATTCCTTTTCCACTGTCACTATGTGTCGTATGTAATACACCTATAGAGCATGTATGTATTTCAAACTTTCTTTACGCTACTGTTTCATTCATTGAACAAAAATAATATTTTCATGCTGAAATAAGTGAGTATGCAAAACAGCATGTTCACTCCCTTAACTGATGATAACACCCAGAAAAACGTGTGCAAAAATGTGCAGTCATTTTGATCATATCCACACTTTCTCACAACCACTGACACTAGACATATGCTATTATAGATCTTTGTCAAGAAGAAGTATATTAAAGCATCCCATAAGGGTTCCTTCCAAAAGTGTTGGGTTGAAATGGATCTGTGGGAAATAGGAATCCAAGGATTTACGTAAACCTTGAAACTGGAGCTCAAACAATATATTAAATATATATCATCAGTATTTATATAGCTGGAGAAGACATGGATTGGCGTGGGATTGTGGAAAATAGATTTGATCCAACTTATAAAACATTGTGCCAGAATTCCTTGAATTTCAATAAAAAACGAAAAAGCTGTTTTAAAATAAAATTCAATCGACTGCAATAAAATCTAATACTTTATGACTCGCAAGGAGAACATATGTACCTGTTAGATTCACATTTATAAAAGTGTTGCACTATGGGCAAAAAGTTTTATAATTTTTATAGTGCTACTCTTCTAGCGTATTTTTTAAAAGAATAATTGTAAAAATGTTATGCGAAATTCGTGGTTGTTGATCGTCGTGAGTAATCGCATCTGAAAGTAGATTATACGTACCTCAACATGTACAAATGTTACGTCAGCAAAACTAGTAAATTGCAAAAGCTTCCACCGTTCCAGAAATGCGAATTCCTCAATCTATTTATACACACTATAAAAAATTAGCCCTTTTTTAGTGTGCTGTTGCATCATACACCAAAAATGTGTGTTATCTTGTTAATATTGCGGAATGTAATTTTCCTTTCCCATATAAATGAGCATACATTTTTTAAAATCTCAATTTGTTTTTATGCTGTACAAAAAAATATATAGGAGAATTGCAGTTCACATGAGTAGTAGAACAACACGGGTACAGGATATATATGTTAAGTATGCACATGTAATGTGAAAAGTACAGTTGCATTTTTTTAATTTTTTTTTTCGGAGCAAACAGGATAAAAATCTTTCACTTGACTATAAATAACATTTTCTTAACTGAACCATATACTTATTTCGCCACGTCATAAAGGCACATCCGTGAAAAAAATACCAGTGCTGCATAATATGTACTTACATTATGTGCAATATTTCATTGTGTTACAACAACTACCTTAATACATAATCTAGTTTTTATTATCAAGCTGTACCTCTGCCGGCAATCCTTCGTAAAGAATATTGTTCACCTGATGGCAAAAAAGCTCAATTTTACATTATGCCACGCCATTTACATTTTATTAAACTGTGAGAAAGATATCATAGACTGAAGATTTGGGAACCCCTGGTCACAAAATACAACTTGTAGAAAAAGTCGCTTGAAGATGAGGAGGTGGGGACAAGTGAAGGAAAGTCGATGAAATATAATACCAGAGAGACTAGATCAACACACCGGCATACTAACACAATGTTGAATTATGTACTCATCCCATAGTTTTTCTTTCTTGTAACAAAAATATAATAATAAAATGTCTGCATACTTGTTCATCTTCTCTCTTCAAAAACTATGTTAATGATGATACATGACAGTCGTTGAGACAAAAAAAAAGATTATGGAAAATTATTGTTATTGTTCACCTGATGGCAAAAAAGCTCAATTTTACATTATGCCACGCCATTTACATTTTATTAAACTGTGAGAAAGATATTAAAGACTGAAGATTTGGGAACCCCTGGTCACAAAATACAACTTGTAGATAAAGTCGCTTGAAGATGAGCCCGAGCTGGGGACAAGTGGAAGGAAAGTCGACGAAATTATGCCAGAGAGACTAGATCAAAACACCGGCATACTAACACAATGTTGAATTATGTACTTAAGTTATTGTTTTTCTTTCTTGTAACAAAAATATAATAATAAAATGTCTGCATTCTTGTTCATCTTCTCTCTTCAAAAACTATGTTAATGATGATACATGACAGTCGTTGAGACAAAAAAAAAGATTATGGAAAATTATTGGGATATTGGGAGTGAACAAAAATGAGTCCATAACAGGAAAATTGCAATGTAAAACTTTATTGATAAAGTAGCCAACAGGCTTAAAAACATGTTTTTTTTTCTCGATACATTTTTTAAAAATCATTTTTATATGAAGAATGATTCCTTATTATAATCTCAAAGCAGCACAATAAAAACATATTGCATTAATATATTCTTTCTTATTACTATGCTCAAATACATAATCAGCACGTGTTTACCCACAAATTGAACAAATGGAAAAAAATGTTAAATTCATCATCAACATCGGCTCAGCACATCGTCGTGATCCGCATCTTCATATTTTCATAATCATGATTATATTATTATTATTATTATCACACAGAAAGGCCAGGGAAGGTACGCACAATAGATACGAAAAATTTATTATGCCTTTGGTTGAATTCGGATTGAGTTTAAAAAAGCTTGAATTCAAATACAATTCAACAAGCCACCAATCCACTTTACATAACTGTTTTTTATATTTTTTTACACAACACAAAACACTATTGTTTGTATCATCATCATCGTCGTAATCGCAGTGCGTCGGTCGTGGTAAATAGGTAGGTAAAGTATAAAAATATTTTTTTTAAATGACAGAATTGGTAAAAGAAAAATAATAATATTTTTTGGCATTGCCTTTAATTCCACCTGTTGGCAAATTGAGGATCACGAATAAAAAAACGAGCTTTATTCAATTCAAAAGCAAAAAAATACTCTTTTTTCAGATCTTCTCAGAGAAAAATCATCTTATTCACATTTTTAAAAGTTAATTTTTTTCTATCGGCTACTACCACTTATTTTTCAGCATTTGATCTGCATATAACCATAATTGTTTGTTATATAAGCAAGTATTACATACGTACATCATAATACACTTGCTGTGAAAATCCTGATTTTTAACACAAACCGACGGACCGACCTTATCAACACCTGACGATCTGCTGGTAATTTCCTTCTTAAAAGTGGTATATTACGCGCAAATTTTTTTATTATTTATTGCCACCACTTTTGACTATATAGTCAACGATATTATATACCTTCTATCTTTTTTATTCGGGTAAGAAAATGCCGTTTTTTTGTAAGAAAAAAAGAATTGGGTTTGGGACCGGACCAGACCAAGCCATACCAAATAAGATTGGAATACAGTTACATAGAAAGGGGTTTTACACGAAAACTCTTTAGTACGCGGACATAGACGCTCATTGTATTCTGTTTGTAATGAGACAAGGGAATTTTCCCATCTTTTGAAAAGAGAGGACCGTTCAAAATATAAAAGAAAAAAAAATAAGTTGAAGAGTTGATAATAAACAGAGATGAGAAAGGGTTAGAAAAAAAACTTTTTTACCTGTGTGTGTGTGAACAAGTGAGCGAAAACCAATCAACTTGTTTATTACCCATCATATTAATAATCATTATTTATCTTTTGAATTAGTAGTAGTACCACTCATTGTCCGACAAGCGAGCTCTATTGAATAGAGACAAGTTGAAAAGGAGATTTTTTCCGTCACATTTTTTTGTGTACAAAATAAAAAAATCTAACAAAAAAGGTGTTATTTTCCTCTTTGCTACATGTTTTGCATTTGCAGCAGTTCAACCAATAAATGTGCATGATGACTGACAGCAGTATACTGTAATAACGTTAACAAATCAACTCTGTCCATCACCATAAAATTGCCATAAGATAGCTTTTTGCTTACTTTTCCTCCCTATTGACTTGACTGACCATCATCATCATCATCTTCTACTTGTTCATCATCAGACGTCACCATAATCATTATTAATAATAATCGTGTTTTCATTAATATTATTACAAAATTGCAATTCGTAACAAGTCAAGTTGAACATCAAGTAAAAGCATCAGAGTGAAATGGTATAGTTGTGTTGCTACCTATTTTATAATGTGGTTTTAAGACTCCTTTTTTTGAAGAGAATCTGTCTGTCGGCCTCCCTGTTTGAGCTCTTGAGTTTTGAAGATGATTTGAAGATAATGATTTTGAGCAACAGCAGCCCAACACCAGCAGCAGCAGCAGGTTGCTGCTAGTTGAGTTGATGATGAAATGATGATGATAGTTTGGTCATGGTATTGGTATCTGTCTGTATTTTCGGTATGACGAAGAAAATGGTGATGAGATGATGATGAGATGATGGCAAGCAAACTTTGCAAAACGCATGCAAATTGCTAAAAGTTATCAAGAAAAATTATAAAATGAGAGGAGAGACACGGAGAAGGAGAAAAGTTTGCCATACTCCAACCATTGCCACACGCAAAAACCACAAAAACCATACCACTCTACTGCTCCGCTGTTTACACAGTTAATATACTCATTTCGGAAGAATATTTTCTCTAAAAGCTTTGAGTAAAGAATTCAAGAGCTGTGATGATGATGATGAGTGCTTTTCCTTGCTTGACTAGTGAGAGGGATGATGAAATTCATAATATATTATTATATTATTACCACAAACAAAAGTTTTGTGCATCATGTCTTTAAGTAGTTTATAGTGAATGATACTTCTTCATCTCTTCTCTCTACTCTACTTTTCTTCTCTACTGCGCGCTATGACTGTTGATAATGTACTCATCATCACCCTAGCGTGGCATACTCATTTCATTGTCATATTTCTAGTCTCGTCCATCTTATTTTGACTCAAGTGAAGTGTAATGATGAATAGATGAATAAATAAATAAAATAATAATAATAAAAAAAGTTTTGTCTTGTATTTGCATCAACTGAAAATACCTAGGCATATATAGTATTCTGCGAAAATTCAAAGTTTCGAGACAAAGTGCAAACAAAATTTTTCCCTTGCATTTTAGTTTATAAGCGTGCTCAAGTGGCTGCTGGGGGGAGAATGTTGAAAAATAAAAGAGGATCGTGCCATATAACGCTCTTCCTCATTTCATCAGCCAGTAATAATGAATTAGTTTACAAAAAAGAAAAGCAAATAAGTTTAAACCACGAAAGCGGATCTTTACACTGAAAAATAAATCGGTCAGAGTAATTTGAAAAAAACAAAATTACCGTATTTCCTCAAGTAAAAGCCGGGACATGAACAAAGCCGTGATTTTTTTGTAAATAAAAGCCGAGGGTTATACCAGGGGAAATACGGTACACACATTTATATGAAGGGAAAAACTTTTGTGGTCTTTTAGAAGTTAATTAGTAGTAAATTAATGCATGGGCAGACATTATGATAAAAAAGCATGTGACATGGTAGATGATGGAGAATAGAGATTGCGCAGCAAAAGTGGCAGATCAGACGGCGCTTTTACTAAAGTGTAAGAGGAACGTAAAGTATTTTAATTTTGGTTATGAATATGAATGAAATGCATATGTTATGTTTACATCAAAAAAGCCTATGAACAATTAAAAAATGTCAGATTTGACTTAATGAAAGATGATTTTTTTTATTCTGTATTGATGCAATATTACCAAATGCTCAAAATTTTGAGTAAGATGATTGTAATATCACAAAAATTCATAATCATGATTTGTCAGGATTTGAATATGAAACGCCTTTAGTCTGTTGTTGATTAAATATATATTTTTTGTCAGGAATATTTTGTTAAAATTTTGCTTTGAAATGTGCCACTAGAATACAAACAAATGCGGTCATCCAAAAACAATCATGAACTATCAACATACATTCAAAATTCCATTGTTTTTTAACTGCATGTTGTTTTTGTAAACGAGTTTTTTTAAAGGAAGAAAAAAAGTGGGTAACAAAAATTGAGTCCTTGTTTGGGTATCACAGTGAATTTATTGAAATGTGCAAGTCTTCATACAATATTCTTGCGATTTTTTTTTTTTAAAGGAAGAAAAAAAGTGGGTAACAAAAATTGAGTCCTTGTTTGGGTATCACAGTGAATTTATTGAAATGTGCAAGTCTTCATACAATATTCTTGCGATTTATTGAAATTTGTAATGAAATCCAATGATTCCATCCAGCCGAGCCTTCAAATAATATGGTGAAAAAAATCCATTTGCTTATATAAGCTATTCTCTCTTCAATTCTCGCAAATATGGAATGGATAAGCAATTTAGTTAACAAGCTTGTCACCTTATTTCCTTTCAAATGATTATTACTGCACTGCACCTACATATCTAAATGATTAGTGCTACGCTACAAGATGATTTTCCTGTTGAAAGATTCCCTGCTGTGCAGAGCGTCGGAATAAATAAAATTTTTGTGGTAGACATGCATCGACTCACACACAAACACCCTCAATAACAACTGTATCTTTTATAAAATAATCATGTTTTGCTTCTCATCCAATTCTCAATACAAAATGCATTTTTCCCTTTATATTTTCAGCAGAAAACCGTTCATGTGTTCCGCCGGCACAAAACTCAACAAAACGATTTTTTATAATAAAAAAAGGCAAAGCAACAGGAAAAGTGCACGTGGGAATAGAAAAAAATTGCAAATCCAAGCAAGTTAGTAGTTTATTGCAGAACACTCTGTTACTCTGCTGCTGGCTGTCACATCAGCAGGAGTTCCGCTATCTCGGCATGAAACGATTCTTTTCTCTCAAGATCAATGCCGTCTTGGTGCTATCGTCACCACCACCAGTATATAGACTCTATAGAGAGCTATTAGGTTCGTTGATGATGATGATCATGATTTTTGTTGCTTTGCTTGCTGACTGGTAAAATATATTATTTAACAACAAGAAACCAGATACATTAAATTTGTAGAACAATTTGCAAAGTGCTACTTGAACCAAACCAAATTCTATTGAATAGACTATATTCATAATATATAAACGGTGGTGTGGGTGACAAGCAGGGGGCTAGTAGTGTCACAGTGTCAATTTGACAGAATGATTATTATTATTACAGCACACCACCAGGGCGACAACAAAGGGTGCCGTTTAGATTTTCATTGTCACCAGCTGGCCTGGTTTTTGTACCAGTGAAATGCAACAGCTGCTCATGCCGATTCTCCTACAAATGTAATCACCATCTGAATTATCGTTTTTAAACCCAACGCATTCGTATAAAATGACGGCACTTGTATACCAGATGAGATGACTCAAATACTTGAAAGGAAAAGAAATATGTGCATAACTAGCAGACAAATACGGTAAATGTCACGTCGGAGTCGGAATGACAGAATAGGAGTGACAATCAACAGACACGGGGAAAATTGGGAATGGCTATGTAAGATTGGTTTGGGTACAGACGTCACGGAAGAATTCACATATTTTACATGCAATTCCCTTCAAACTTCAAGGTCATTTGACATCTGTGTAGGTATGTGTCTGTTTGTCTGTTGTAGTGAATCGGTATCAACTTTTGAAAGCATCACGAATTTTGTTTTGCAAATTGATAGACAACGTGAAAAAAGCATTAGCATCAAAGAAAAATATGGTAATACTAGATTAGGGCACAGCGGGATACAAAAAATAGAAAGATTTTTTTATTGTCATTCATACTCTCTCATGTTGTCTCTCTACTTTGTCGGGAAAGTTTTGTGAGAGAAAGTGGTACAGACGTCACGGAAGAATTCACATATTTTTTTTCATGCAATTTCCTTCAAACTTCAAGGTCATTTGACATCTGTGTAGGTATGTGTCTGTGTGTCTGCTGTAGTGAATTGGTATCAACTTTTGAAAGCATCACGAATTTGGTTTTGCAAATTGATAGACAACGTGAAAAAAAGCATTAGCATCAAAGAAAAATATGGTAATACTAGATTGGGGCACAGCGGGATACAAAAAACAGAAAGATTTTTTTATTGTCATTCATACTCTCTCATGTTGTCTCTCTACTTTGTCGGGAAAGTTTTGTGAGAGAAAGTGGAAAAGTATGTGCAACTTGATATCTCTGGTGAATGATTTATGAGTGTAGTACGTAGTATTAGTAACCCCCCCCGGAGGCTAATGAATTTTTCTTTGACGTTTTCTCAAAAGATGGTCCATATTTTATTTGTTGCAAAAAAATGTAGATATTTAAACTTATCGTTTTGGTTTGGTAGTGCACTTGAGTTACTGGACAGGACATACACACCACTCACACCAGTGACCTGTTTTTAAGACTGTCCTTCCTCTCCCTGTCACATGTCACTTTTATCTTGAGAATTTGTTTCATTTCATTGAACTAATAGAGGAAATTTTTACAACTTAGTGGCCAGGGAGTCAATCCATTAGCCTGCTCGTAAAAAAATGCAAGCAGAAAAGCCTTTAAGTCACGCGATCATGAAAGGTCTGCTTGAAAATTGCCATACCTAAGTATTTCCGAGCGTGCGGACAAACGGGATATTTTTATTTGACCACATGACTTTTACATGACAGTATAGCCTTAATTTACCTTGAAAACTCATTATAAACCTTTCTATTTGTATATATATAAAAGGTAGTATGAATTGACATTTTTGTGTAAGGCAAGGTCTACTTCTACTTGTAAGAAAAAGTTTTGCTTCAAAGTACAACTACGCAAAAAACTATTTACGTCAAAAATAGCGAAAAGAAAAAACTTCCTTTTTTGTTGTAAGCAGAGAAATTTAATTTTGTATCATCCAGCTCAGGTGAATTTTATTTTGTAAAGGAATGAAAATTTGTTTTTTTACTTTCAACTTCCCACATATTTTTGTTACCTTCTGTTTTTGTCTTTCTTGGCCCAATACACATTTTTTACAACATTTTTTTCTTGATAATCCTTCCTTGTTTTGCCCAATGTTTGTTGCTTAAAGTTTGTAGGCGTTTTTTTCTTAACTTTTTAGTCAGAAAGTCAATAAATCGATACACCTTCGATTCAAGAGTATCCGTTTTGTATGTTCACTTTTTTTTAGCTTTTGTTTCGACATTTTACAAAAAAAAAGTTATTTTTTCCGCAATGTTCAATGTTGCCTAATGTTTTGGCGTTTCTATTTATTACGCTCTGAGAATTTACGCTACAGACAGTGCCTTTTGGACAAAAAACAACCAGTTTATAAAATTAAAAGATGTATCAATACTTTTTTTATGATAAATTTTAAGCAGTTTATATTCCATCCAATAGCACGTTTGTATGCAAATGTAAATGTTGACTTATCCAAAAAAAAAAATTGTCTTAAAAATAAAGACAAAAGTTTTTCTTCAAGAAATTAGCTTTCTTCCCGTCAATCATTGTTTACCCAACACCCACCCTTTTTCATATCAGATTTCTCTTTATTCCTTCTTACCTTTCCGTCTCTCGTAATAAACATAACGTAATATAAGGAGGAGTGAGTGATACCATCAAGATTTTATATTAGCTGTCTTCATCTTCAAATAAAAGGGGATCTACTTTAAGACATGTAGTGTTATTTATTATTATTAGATTGGCACTGAACTGGATTCGATGACACACTTTTTTTCTTTGCTTCCTAGCAACTTATTTGTACATTTTAAATGAATTTGCCACCTTCACCTCCTCCTACACACCAGTTCATTTTCACACCTCTTTCCTTTCTTCAGCACAATACAATATTATATACCTATATCCATACTTATACTATGCACATTGAATGACTAAACTAACCCCTTCTCATTTCCTTTCTTCATTATTCATTATCATCATTATACAAACAAAGCACTCCCACCCACACACATATACCTACATTCTTCTCTTTTCTCCTCACACCCTCATTTTAGTAAATGAGTGCTAGATCATCATCACTGCCACGAGCACACACACACCAGTAGCATATTATTATAGTTTTCTCGGTTTAGTAAAGCTTATAGTGTTCCTTTCACATTACATTTTCCTGTCCTCTTTTCTTATATTCATGTACAAAAGCCCTTTCTATCTTGTCTTCTTGCCTTTACCTTCAACCTTGGAAGGTTTTTCCCCTTTTTTTCTCCATCATCAGCTCAGTGTGTTGAAGAAACAAACAAGCCTTCATATCACCTCTGAAGAAAGCCTATAAATTTTTATCAACCTATTTTTCTTGTATCTGACTTGACACGTTCCATCATCCAACAAATTGTGTGTTGAACAAACAAACAAGCCTTCATATCACCTCTGAAGAAAGCCTATAAATTTTTATCAACCTATTTTTCTTGTATCTGACTTGACACGTTCCATCATCCAACAAATAAAAAAACAAGAAAAGGAGGAGCAGTGGTAGGAGGAAAAGCTAAAACGGAATGAAAGCGCCTTCAAAAAAAACTTTTTTTCAGCTGCTTTTATGAGTTATGTTAGTGGGGCAAGTGGGACACATACATTTTCACCTGCGCCTTTACATTTACATTTTGTTATTCTTTTGCGTATATTTATTTTAGCAAACCATCAATAGCAACTTCCTCCTTCCCAACCTTCATCCACTTTTTGAGGGCGATATCATCATCACATATCACCATTCATTATTATATTACTTACTTGAAGAGCTTCTCTGTATTTTCTTCAAGGTATACATTAACTCATGTTTACTTTTTATAAAAGTCAATACTACAACGCTCTAATGTATACATTGACTTTTACACTTTTTATCTCCACTCTACACAAGTTTTGTTGTTGTTTATAGTGTTTGTGGGAATGATGTTTATGTGGTGATGTCAGCATTATAGGCGGAAGTGAAAATTATATGGGATAGGATGAGGATAGTCATATATTCTTATTTGCTTATGTCACTTTCAGCCCGCCTTCTAACGATAATGATAGATATGTAGTCCTAGTCCTCTACTCTCTGCTGTTCTCTGAAATGCCAAAGACGTTGCGTTCGCTAAATCTAATCAGCTTCATTAATAATTATGCATATTTCAACCTTTTCCTGTTCAATCATCCACGGCATAAAACGCGACACAGTTTTGTCTTGTTGAAACTTTCTACATGCGACATGGCCTATCATATAAAAATTTATGTAGGCACCTAATAAAAAAATGCATAATTAATTTATGTAAACAATATAAAAAATACAGTTATCACATTTGTTGCTCTCTGCTTGATAGCAATAAAAATATGTATATATTCTGATTGATAGTCAACAAAAAAAGTAGCCATTTATTTTCTGTATAATATATATGGTAGATTATATATAATTTAGATAACATGATGATGATGGAACGACAACAGGTAGAGGATATAGCTTGTAATTAAAATGTAACAGATAAGCAGATTTTTA
>JAITYZ010000159.1:0-14527 GCA_027744595.1 Paronellides praefectus | reverse complement strand
GTCCTGTCGGCTGTTGTGATTAATAAGATTGAGATTGTGATTACCACCACATCGTCGAGTTGTACAATGATATCTGGATTTGAAGCAATAGCACCAATTACAACCATCATGATAGGAACCACCTCGAGGACAATCCTCTATTTTAACTGGAAAGAGTAATAAGAAAACTGTGAACAGGGTTTATTTAATTATTTTACTTGGTGCTAATTTATTTTGGGTTATCATTTTATATGATTTAATGTTATTTAGAGTCTTTCGCTTACATAACGCTGAAGGTTTGGCAGAAACTCCAATCCCTGCATCCCAACTCAAGACAAAGGTACACGCTATGATAAGTGTGAAAAGTACAAAATACTTTACCATGTTTCCCCCTTTTTCCTACGCAAAAAATAAATAATATCCTTTTTCACACACAAATACTCTGACAAATTAAGCAAATGACAAAATAGGTCTGGAGCAGACTCAAGAATAATAATGAGTATTTAAACAAGGAAAAGCAGAGAGTTGATCAGAGGAGAGATGCAAAATGACTGGTGTAGCGTAACTGATGTTGTCGTCGCCATCATTGCATTTTTATACAAATGGTTTCCCGTCTCCGCATATATGTGACTATTTTTATGTACTTTGGTGGCTGCTGCTACTACGCTGCTGTCACTGTTGCTCGCTTTCAATCTATCTCGAGCGCTCTCGCCAGGAGCAGCAACGATTTAATAAATGACCTTTGGGTCCAAGTTCGCAGCATTAATTCCATTTACATTTCAGTTGCATTTGGTTCCGCAACCACTTTTTGTGACGAAGTGATGGACGCACATACATAGCTTTCTCATTCAGCCAACTAATGTAGGATCTTTTTTTTGTATTTCCACTTGTGACTTGGTAGCCTGCTTGCCGTGACAGTGACACCAAAGCGCGATGACAGCGAAATAAACAAGTTTGCAGCGCACAAGGCAAAATGGAAGGATATGCTGCTGCGCTCACAGCTACTGTCGTTTTTACTATTCATTCGCAGTTTATTTCAGCCTACTTTTTGTTGGAATAATTTAGAAACTTTAGATATGTACATTGATAATATATATATATGTGCCTATATGAGTCAAATGACATTGATTCATTTGTTTTGACATAAAATAGAATCCAGAAGCATTATGGCATGGAAAAAGTACGTGTGCTCTTATTCGTTTCATTTCACTCCCAGAGACACACAGATATTAGTTTGTTATTCCATTTCAGTCCCCATCGCCATCCATCGAAAAACAGGCCTTCTCATTTCATATTCCTCTCTCTTCAAAAGACATCAAGTAAAACTGGTACACAGTTGACGAATCTGGTTTATATGCTCCCATCATCATCCAGAAATGCAAATTAAATCATTCTGTGAAACACTATTACTGCATGCCATGCCACTGCCGCAAGTAAACAACTTTTGTTGATGATGTATAACATGACCGTATAGTATGCATGCATTGCTGAGGTACCCTACTTTATTTTAACCCTTTCTCCTTCCGTTCCAAAAGTGTGTAGGCATGTGTGCTACATGGCCACATGGGTGAGCCTAATGCACTTGTTTTATTGAATTAGCTCCAGCATCTCCAAATGTATTGCAATTTGGGGAAATGGCGAGAGCTAAATTAATTTTCGCAGACTCAAACCATAAATCTGGAGACCTTTCCTGTAGAAATGTGGTCGTATAATAATAATAAATATTAGTCTAATATTTTTTATATAATTAAGGTATTTAGTTTTAACGTATTTATGTAGGCATGCAGACCTTTCCTGTAGAAATGTGGTCGTATAATAATAATAAATATTAGTCTAATATTTTTTATATAATTAAGGTATTTAGTTTTAACGTATTTATGTAGGCATATATGTATATGTATGTATATTTCTTTCACACTTCCACAAACAAACTAATTTGCCTCGCCTTTTGTGTATGGATATGCACGAGTGTAAAATGCACTCGTAATGATGATGGTCACAAAAAGCAATGTACTTTGTTCTCCGTTTCCCGTGCAGAATAATAAACTAGTTTTCTTCGAGATTGTAATTTCGTGGTTTAAAAAACAACACTCTCTGGGACAGACGTGGAGCCACACACCAAAAAAGCACGTTTTTATTAACAGAAAAAACAAAAGGAGAAAAGTCTTCTCTCTCTCTCTTATACTCGTTAAAATATTATTTTCCTGTGAGAATAATGAAGCTATTAATTTTAATGTAAGAGGATAAGCCCAAAAGGTCGTAAATAACAATTCGGGGTCGCTGGCGAACCAAGCAATGCAGTAGTTATAAAGAAACTAACTATATGCTCTGTTATATAAAAAATATTTATCCTTTTGAACCTCTCCGTCTTACTGTATCATATTTTCAAAAATGAAAAGTTCTGCGACCAACCCTTATAATAAAACTGCTGCAGTGAAAATAACTGAAAATATAAAAAAAAAGTTCTTTCTTCATTTCCTTTTAAGAAAGACACTTCGTCATTGTGCAATATTAAAGCATTTGTGTAGTGGGTGTAGAATATGTTCTTAAGATGTTGGAAATGAACTTTATACATTTTTAAAAACAAATGGGGAATAAAGTTGTTGTTGCTTTATTTTTGTATGCAGCCTCAAAAAAGGTATGCCTATAATGTATACTGAGTCAGTATTACTGACTGTGGCACTGAAGATGATGACGATAACAATAAAGTATAGTGAATATATGAATTTGATGTAGAAAACAGAACTGCGCTACATTTCTCTAGAAAACTAGACTCCAGAGGGACTCACACTCTCTTAAAACTCTAGATAGTCAGTTATGTGTACATTTAATACTTGCTGTAATCGAAAAATACAATGATGCCAAAAAGAAGGAAATAATAATACGAGCTAAGAAGCAGTAAGCATTAATAAAATATTTTGTGCATTATTATTTTGTTCTACCACTCCACTTTGCACTACTCCTAGCGGTATTAACAGTACACTTATGAAAAACTAATGTAATTTTTTTTAAAAGAAGTTGTATAAACAGAAATGCAGTGTAACATTTCTTGTTTTAAGTCTTCACTCTTGTACATTTACAATTTCTTCTTGTTGTGGAAAGTTTTTCTTTGAAGATTCTTTCCCTTTCCGGCCGTTTCAGAGTGTGTGTTATGTTTATTGAAATTATTATTTGATATAGGTAATATTCTTGCTCCTTTTTTATGAGTTCTGCTGCTACTATGCAGGATGTAATTTCACTCACTGGTTGAGGGTGTGGATAATTGTTGAATTGTGGGAAGTGAGAAAGCATAATAAAAAGAGGGAAATGGGATGCAGTGAGTTGGTGGCAAGTAAAATGCATAAAGCAGAAGATACGCATAAAATATGTTGGCTATATTAACAATACATGGGATGAATCACTTTCAAAGTGTAATAAAGATCTCAATTTGTGCTCGTTCAGAATTACATTCATACATAATAAAACTTGTTCAATGCAATGTGCATTTTCTCGACCTTGCTGTTCTTTAAAAAACATTGTTGCAGGCGTATATGCAAGACATATGCATGCTGTTTTTTTATTATAAGACATGCTTTCTATACGAAGGACTTTTTCTGGTTCCTGGAGGTATTTCATAAAATACGAGAACTAAGCGAAAAATATACAAACAAGTATACAGTAAATGAGAAAAAATAATTGAACACATAAGACGATTATTTTAAACGCCATCAATTATTTTATTGTCATTTTTTATATTTATATTGTTGAAAAGATATATATATATTATTGAAAATTCGGTTGAAAATATGCGACCTAGCAGTGTTTGATATGTCAGGGTTTGTGGGTTATATGAATCTGTGACTAAACTTGCCTTGTCCCAATTCTATAAAATCTTTCATTTCAATGAGCACACATAATATTTATTATTTACTATTCAAAATAATAATGCAAGCAGAAGTTCTGTGTGCATAAAAAACATTACACAAACGATAAATCCGCTTTTACCTTGCTCAACATGTTGTTGTGGTACTTTCACTTTAATCTAAATGTCCTTCGTTTTGACTTATTAAACCGCGAAAAGTTCATCCCCTTTAATACTATAACCTTGGTCTAAATGCAAGCACATACCTATGTATTATCTGTAACACAATTAATACTTCCCAGCCCTTCTAATAATACCATTTTGGCGATGATATGCGGACAAACCTGTAAAATTTAATCTTTGCAGGAAATATCAAGTCTCTTCCAAGAATTCCGTGTAAGCTAAAAGCTTGTAGTCTTTTTCCGTATGTTTAAAAAACATCAGAGGGATTAGGCAGAAAAGGGAAGGTGAAAAGGAAGTACGAAGAGAGAAAGGTGCGGAAATGTGATGGGATATCTGTTCGTTCGTTCGGAATAGATGGATGGGAAGGATTTTTGTTGTCTCTCTCTCTCTCGCTTGTGGTGCGGTTTCTGACGTAGTAGGAATAAAGCATGATGGATTGACTGATGGTGGGTTAAATGGATGAATGAGTTGAGGGATTGGGATTTATGATGATGACAAGTCAGGAAGGATGTTAGTCATTCATTTTATATTCTAGTGAAAGGAACAGTATTCGCTCAATGTCAGCTTGTAAGGTATTTCCCCAGAAGGAAAAAAAAGAAAATTTCTCGGTGAAAGCGTAGTGGATTTCAGCCGGATTATTATACAGAATAACATAATGACGCATGCATTTTATTTATCGGCCTTGGTGAATGCTTGTGCTTAATGCCAAAAGCCAAGGAATACTGGAAATAATATTTGTTTAAGGGATACAAAATCTCAGGATTTATTTTCAATACCCCAACTTATATAAATAAGGTAGCAAAAACTTCAAGGTAAAATTTTGCATTAGTAGTAATCTGAAAGCTGCTCAATACTTATATTCAAATCTTTTTTATTAATGTACATATGTATGTCTTAGTCTTGTGGAACTGATTACTTTTGTAACTCTTTGTGGGAAAAAACTTTTAAATAAACATGCTCTTCTTTCATTACAATTTACAGATGGAGTAATATTCTACGAATGTCCTCAAGGCTATTGGAAAAACAACCCGGAAGTTGACCTCCGAGATTTATCATACGACGGCCATGAAGACGATGCAGGAATTTTAAGAGGAGGACTTGGCCTTCTTGTGGATGGCAGAACTGGACCAAGTGACTTTTTTTCATCCCATAAAAGTATGTTCTCTTTCTTTTTTCTATTTTTACGATTCTTTTCATATGCCCATAATAGTATAAAACACTACCGCTACAAACATAACGTACGTGATGCGAAGCCCATTAAGGGTATTAAAACTAGGCCAGGCCAAAATTATTATTCCTTCGCATACAGAAAAAAAATTCGCCACTCTTTTGATATTATTTATTTGTATTCATCCTCTATCTCTCTCTCTCGCTACTTAAAAGAAACCATGAAACTCATCAGATAAATTGAAAACACTTTTATTTTTGATTAAGCAAAAATATATAATCTTCTCATTCAATTCGTGTCATATCTTATGATCCTATAAAAAGCTCGTTTATGTTTATTCTGGGAAGAAAATACACACATGGATGAAAGAGAAATGATATTCTATTGAATATACCTACCATACAAAAAATGAAATATACAGAGATTAAGTTGCTCTTGCTATTTATAAACTCTCTATTTACAACTCTTTCATTGCCCCTTACAAACAACAACATCGCATTGGAAGATTTTGTCGTGCTTGCCAAGAACACGGGTGTAGCAGTATCCTTGCTCTTGATCTACAAGCTTTTTTGCCTCTCATATTCACCACTCACCACACCACACTGTTTACTATTTGAATGTTGAGAGGAAAAATTGAAATCAATGCCGTTACGCAGTTTGGCCACTCTTTCTACTCAGTCAGTACTACTGACTCAGTAGTACTAAAGCAAGCACGACGATATATGGTGAGTTCATATTATATACTAATCTTTTGCTTGATACTTTGATATAGTTTCTAGTTTTTCTGGTTGTCCATTTCATGCAAAATCATCATTCATTTTCATTCATATAATATGATATGAAGCCATGTTGCTTTGCAGCTTTTCTGTTTAGATAGGTTTTCTCATACATCACTTGTCAATGACACTGCCAGAAGGCAATAACATCTCAATTTACTTTTTTTTTTGAACATCAAAAAAAAATATCTCGGTGACTGGTGGTATGTTTGTAGGTATGTAGGATTTTATGTGCCTTTCGTAACTTTTCCATTTGTAACATTGGCCTATATATTTTATTGCTTTGGAACAACCCCTTTTTCAACCGAAAGCATTATTTAGTATATACAACATACATACATACTTATTTATTTCCGGATTTATGACTCGGGTTGCCAACAAATTTTCTGAAGACTTAATGATTTTGTTTCGTGACATTAGCAGTTATCAGGAAATAATGGTTGGATTTGATGGTACGGAGTCCATGGCAGAATCCTTTTTGTTTTGAACAACTTTTTTTTACATTTCCGGGTTGCAAATGGATATGAAACATGTAAAATATGCTAAAAAATGTATGATACTGGAGTTAGCAGAATGATAATAATAATTAACATTGGTCAGCCAAAAGACAGCTGTCATTTTAAGGCCTTCTCTTCAGCTCATCATCACCACTCAAAACCGGAATCAACGCCGATAGCAGGAACTCTGAAACTATTATGTGGGCACTGCAGCTGCTGCAGATGATAATGATGACAACGCTTGATAGGCCCACATATTCTAATTTAGTTTCAAACTGGTTAAATGTGACCCAATTTGTTTTACATGATGCGTATAATTTTGGTGAAGCATGAAAGATTAGTTCAAAACCACCATCATCATCACAACCACTCTTTTCAGCTCAGGTTACCCTTTTGTTTGTGGCATTCTCTTGTACGAATTTCCTTGTTATCCTGTCAGCCTTAATTATCCCGCTGTTCATTTACTGTTGGGAATATAATGAAAACAAGCATGCAAAACAACAACACACAAGACACATTATACACACCGCATTCAAATATCAATTTGTTCCTGGGCTTTTCTTACTGGAGGAATTGTATATATAGCGAGGCCTCATCAATTTAATAACAATAATAAAGCATTATGGAAACTTGTCTAGTAATAACTTACTGACATGATTACCTATCTCTCCACATGAGTCTCTCCATATTTTGGCAATTTTCCCAAAATCTTACATTGCCCCTGCAGAGGCATCACCCTCCCAAACTATAGAGACCAAATATGTTCATATCCACGCTTTCCACTTTATTGTCCCTTATCACAACCAACTGTAGCAAGTTTAAAAACATTATTCGCATCAAACGAGACAAGTCTCAGCACCTTCCAAAGTTGTATGCAAAAAATGTAATAAGCAATTTCCCCACTTGCGAATTCTCCTCTGAGTAGCTTCATATGTACGTGATCATTGATCTCATTTCTCATTCGCATTATATCCACCTATAAAAACGTATTAGTGAGCATTCTAGGTTCAAATTTAATCACTTTTTTATTGTGTTATCCAATAGCAGCATACCTAAATACACCCAATAATATTATTGCGAAAAAGTTCGCATGAAGAAAAATAAAATGAGTGTGTTCATCTGCGTAGAGCAGAGTAATTTCTTGGTCTGCTTCCTGCCACCTTCCCATTTGCTATTCAGATGATGAAAAAGAAATGTTATAGTGGCAACTTTTTTCTTTTTCATATTCTTTTGTGTAGACAAACCTGAGTACAATTTTCAATTCACTTATATCATTGGTAATACAAAAAAAAAGTCTCCCTGGACAAGAGCGCAACGGTGGTGGTGGTGGTGGGGTGACGGCGCATATATCCAATCTCCCATTTCATTCTTTTTTCCACGTTACGTTTTCTGGGCTACGTAGCTCAGGGATTACATATATCTGAGATATGTGTGGTAATGAAATTTGGGCATACGTGAGATGTAAACTAGGTCGAAAACATGTCTTGAATCTCTCATACGACTTGTTTGCAAAAAAAAATGTTCATAGGTATATATAAATTCTTAATTTCATCGATTTTCAACTCCTTCTTTTTACATATATTACAACTACATATGTGTTACAAAATACACAATGGTGATAAATATTATATAAGAAGCTAAAGGTAAACATATAGGTTTAATGCATGTATAGCTATGAAGATCGGCGCGCATTCCTGGTTACATTAAAACCGGTGGAAAATTACACAACCAAAAGCTTCATATATGCAGTGTGGATGTGGAGGAAGGTAGACAGCAGACATATAAAACAATTTACTTTCTACATAAAAAAGTAATATGGAGCAATTAATGCTTCCCGTCCTTCTCTTCTTACCTTGGCGGAATTGCTTGGTCGCGTTCTCTTCCTCGGTATGTATGCAGCGATGTTATAAGGTATGTTGTCCTCTCTGCCTAAACAAAACTTAAAATGAATGCAAACAAAAACAGGAGGAAAACAATACAAAACAAACAAACAAGCAAAAGAGAGATCTATACTCTTGTCCCTCTCTCTGCATTGAAAAGGTGAGCATTTTCTTGGGAATAACTTAAGTGAAATTTTGAGTAATTCGAGCAATGTTAGTGGTAGGAGGATGCTGAAATGCAAGAAGTTGTTGTAGTACACTACGAACATACACAAGTGTACTAAGTACCTTGCATCTCAGTTTTCCAGCAAACATCCCTTGTTCCAACCTCCCACGTGATGACAACCAAGCAAACTACAAAATTTTGAGTTTAAAAAGAAAGTTACTTATTCCGTAGTTCATACATATACCAGTTTACATAGAGCAAAAGAGTTTTTTTTAAGTCTCAATGGTACTACGGTGGTGGTACATATGTATATCCATCCATTCGACAGTGTAAATCTTGCAGATGGCCGAAAATGGAATTCTCCGTATTTTAAAATGAAAATTGTCTGGTGGAAGAACAAGAGAGCAGCACAAAGTTGATATACCCACGACCGACCAAAAAAAAGTACCCGTATCTGAGCAGAGCTTGCTACAAAAGCTACCATATTTACTTTCTACTTGGCTGCAATTTCATGGACAAAGTGGTGCAAGTTTTTCGTAGTAAACAACGGCGAATATGTAGGAGTTTTGAGGGGGAAATTTTTTTTCCAAGGAATGTTTTAATGAAAAGGTTTTTTTGTCTTTCATAGAATTTCCATATTCACTTTCCTTGTTATTCTACATAAATACATAGGTACCCATAATATTTTATACATCCCTATACATCCCTGGATCCCTATTTAATAAACGCTATAATAATATACATAATACGCATGCATGTCTGCTACCCATACTCATCAACCAAGTTATTCCATAGATATATAGTCACTTTATTTCACTATCCAATTTTTGTCTTGTTTCAAAGTTATAAAAATACAGTTGAAGTTGAAGAGGGTCCTTTTTACTATCACTCTTACTATTCTTCTCTTACTGCCTTGGTGCTTTTGTAGACAGCAATCCATTGCACGAAAACGTGATGAGAGAAAAAAGGACAAACCCTACAGTAAAAAATGAAATAAAACCATGAGAATTTTTTTTACCCGTGACGCTGGAGGAATGTTGATTGTTGGTTATGCAGGAAGAATAAGCAGAAGAAGGAAGAAAAAAACTCTTCCTGTTGAATTGAGAGCAGCACAGTTTTTTTTTGTGGTGTTCTTTATGTGGGCTTTGTTCTGCTACATCATCTGCATTCGAATATGACCCTCTCTGCTGAAAAGTGAAACGTATCATGTTTTTTTTATATTCATTCACTACTACTGCATCTTATTGCATTATTATAACCATATACAGTATTACGGGATGTTTTACATGCATTCATAAAATTATGCGGTGGCAGTGTAATATGAGTAGAATGCAGAAATGTTTATGACATACACTCACTACCACAAATAAAGAGGATTTTATGTTAAGTGAAATGAACTCCAAAGAATTTATAAAATATACATAATACGCATGCATGTCTGCTACCCATACTCATCAACCAAGTTATTCCATAGATATATAGTCACTTTATTTCTACCACAAATAAAGAGGATTTTATGTTAAGTGAAATGAACTCCAAAGAATTTATAAGTTTTTTTTGCATGGGATATGTAATATGCACAACCTTACATATGTATATAATATATTATGTATAAATTTTGCCTGCAACAAAAGCTTATATGTTTGGTTAGACCAAGTTTTATGCAAGTTTATTAACAAAGAATGAAACTTGTGTCTGTTTACTGTAGTTTACATGTTAAATTTTTGGAGAATGAGTGGACCTTTCTCCAACTTTCACCTTCATTATCACTCAAAGTCATTTGAGAAAATTCAATGATGTAAAATATGACCAAAGTCGGTAGCTGTTTTCCAGAGAATTTCTTTTATTCGCATTATCCACCAAGATTATCTTTTTCTTACCTTCTGGTTTTTGTTTTATTTATGAAAATGGATTCACTCAGAATGGGAAAAGGGCAAAAGTGGAGAATATTAGAAGGGCAACTAGTCAAGTCAGCCCTAAAAAACGTTTCTCATCATCATCAATGTTGTTGGCAACTTTTTTTCTGGGAAAACCTTATTTTTTAAAAACTTTCTTTTTCTCCTTCGTGTGTCCTCATTTTTTACATTTTTTTTTTGTCAGAGGAAGGGAAAAAGTTATGTCCAGTTAAAGAACTTTTTTTCATTTGATTCTTATGTACAGTTTTATTAGCACAGTAAGGAAAGGAATACGTATAGTATACATAGACCATGTGCATGCATGTATGCGTTTGGGTATTTGTGCATAATATGCATACATAACTAGAAGATAAGTTTGCACACATCTTTCCCTTTTCCCTCATTCTCTATCTTGTCTTATCAACTTAAAAAAACTTATTTCCGGAAAAAGTAAATTTAGTTGATTAAAGCCATAATAAACGTTATTTTTTCCTCCGTTGCGTACTCATATCAACTCATTTCTCTTGCGAAGATTGGAGATGGAATGTGTAGATTTCTTACTGCTGATTATACTTTTAGATTGTAGATGGACATAATATATAAGGGAAAAGGATCGTTTACTCTGAGATGATGTTGGGTTCAAATAGTGAGGTGTATGTATTTTTGCTCTGAGTGTGCATTTTTGTAGCAGCAGATACATTACATTTCAGCAAACCCATTAGTGATATCAAACCGCCCAGAAAATTTTGCTGACCTGTGTATAAACTTTTATCAGGAGACAAAAAAATATTCTTTTCCCCCTCAGTTTGTGTTTTTGGTTACGAGTCAGAGAGAGGGGGGGAAGGGAGGATGGAGAAGTGCAAAGATTATTTTGAAAAAATGTTAGCAAATAGCGAGTAAAGTGAAAGTGAGAGAGTTTTGGTGCGAAATGATGCGAAAACCTGTAGGCAATATAACAAATTCCTTGTTTTCTTCTACACCACTCTTGCATTTGCTTTTCTAGTGGAATGTGAAGAAAACATCATAAAAAACTCTCTTCCTTCTCGTTTGCACTTTTTTGTTCCATTTGCTGGTTTGATTTTACCAGAGAAAAGACTGACTGGCTGGTTGGGCTGGTGTGAACGTAATATGTGCTGACTTTTTAAGGTACCTACATACTCAATATACAACATTACATCATCATCATCAGCAGCAGCAGCAGCAGCATTGCCACCTTAACCACCACCACAACGAACTAATATATAGGTTATTGTATGCATAGGTAGGAGCCTAAATGTATGATAGATATAAAAATGTTTATTATATTTTCTCCGCCACTCTCCTTGTTTCCTGAAAAGGTTGTTTACTTTCGTTGCTTCTTCGTTGTCTGTACTGCTGTTTCATATACTTGATACCAATAGCGTCCCCATGAGATTTTATTCCTGTTTTCGTCGTCTTGTATACATTTCCGTATACCCTGGAGCAAAATGTGTCTTTCATTGGAATGTGTGCGTTATTTGTAGAGTTGAGATGTAGCGTCTGTTGTGTGTGCATGCATTGTGGTTCTCCAGCTTTGTTCTGTAATGTGTTTTACTTATGTTTTACTTTCGCTTGTTACTTTACTCACACACACAAGAAGACAAGACAACTTTTCACCAAAATAATGCTGTATTTGTGTGTATGCATTGAACATTACTTACTTTTTTGGTTCAGCGGGTAAACTAGGGGAAGAGAAAGAGGGAAAATGAAATGCACACTGGTCTGGTCACAGGAGAAATCTCTCTGCAAAATATAAGTTGTATATTGCAGGAGTAGCGAGTAAGGTTCATGATGATGATGATGATGATGTTTAGGACGTTGGTGATGTGGTACAAAACTACATAAAAACGAGAGAGCGTATCGTCACGCTGGTGTGTAGGTACATATTGTGTGCGTACCTATTGTAATATACTTATATATGCATGCAATGTTTTTTCAAGAGACCAATAAAACTCTACGGGTGAATTACGATGTTGTTCCGCCATATATATTGTTTGTCCACAAGTCTAAGTGTTCTGGTGTGAACAATATCAATACGTAGGTACATACTATTTTATAAGAGTATGAAAGGACAGAAAACCTTGAATTGGATAAGAGCAAAGACACACTATATAACACTATAATAAAACTGCAAATTTTGCAGGATAAGTATTTGGTTAATTTTTTACTCTATATGATGTGTTATGTACCAATGTTGGGATTCCTATAATATGGTTATAGGGTAGAAAGTGGCAACAGCTTCTTGACTTTTTTTATCACAAGTGCATAATAAGCTAAAATGTCTTCATGAGAGATACAATTATAGCACCTATATGTCTATGTGCCTTGTGCTTTTTGAAAAATTACGAAACGTTTTTTAAAATGCATGCACGTAGATAGTTCAGATTATACTTTTATACTAAATTAATCCGGCAAATTGGAGTATAGAAAAGTCACTGTGTGTCACTCCGTTTATTGATCATTAATCATTATGCTAATATCAACGTCTCTATAATTAATTTTATTCCTTCAGTTAATTATGTAGAGTGATTAGATTTGATAAAACCGATAAGCCTAAGATCTAATGTCATTATGTAGACTGCCCAAGCCTTAAATATTTAATCCTTGGCATTATTATTATATTTTAAATGGAGTTTTCGTCACATTCGTTGATTCATTACCGTCATTCCTTTATTAGGTCAGATATGACATTTTTTGCAAGTACGAAGTATAAGCTTATAATATTTAAATTTGTTGACCTTTGACCAATATTTGACTTTATAGCCCCAAGAAAAAGAAAGATAATATCACTCCTTTAACGACAATTTTGTACCATGCCTTGTATAAAGTAAAAACAGCATAAATATGAATTTAAGTTTATGTGGAATCAGTGCAGAGGGGGCATCATTTTCCTCGTATAGAATACATTTCATACATCGGGCGGGACTTAAAAAACAAGACAGGTGTCACTGTTAACTTCAAGAACCATTATGATAAATTTTCAAGATATTTTTAACTTTATAGCAAAACACTTTGGTATAGAACAGCCTTAAGTGTTTATACATTTCTATTTGTACTTTAAAATATGTCATTTTTTTCTCAAAACCTTTCAACAAAAAGAAAAATGGCATTTTCCCCATTTTGAAGTGATTAGGATTTGTATTTTTCTGTGCTGGGTACTCAACAACTTTCTTTTACATTGGATCCCTTGCGTAGGAGTACGTTAGAATGTA
The DNA here is from genome assembly GCA_027744595.1 of Paronellides praefectus. NCBI lineage: Eukaryota > Metazoa > Arthropoda > Collembola > Entomobryomorpha > Paronellidae > Paronellides > Paronellides praefectus. Next base: position 912 of record JAITYZ010000159.1, on the reverse strand, counting down.
TGCTCATTTTGGATCGCTGCCGCTCAAGGCCATTCCGACATATTTTGGAGCATCTTTTTTTGTCTTCCTGTTTTTGAATATTTATTTATTTTTCTCGAGAAGATATTCTGCAGTTCTCCCAGCAGATTACATTTGAGCTGCGTACGTGTATCAGATGAAGATGTGCACAGCCCAAAAGTACGTATTCTTTCTAAAGAATGTATACCAAAAGATAAAGACAAAATACTAACGTGCCCCATTACAACTAGGAATGGAACATGTCGTATAAAAATGACAAAAAGGGTAGAAATGTTATTTTGTTGATAATATTCCAACATGACTTGTATGATATATCATTGCATTACTGTGAGGAAAGAATGAACATTAAGGGTTATTGATGGTACGTGCTACTCCTCTTGTTTACATTTTTTGTTTCATCCCCATATGCATAGAACTTCTATGATAAAAGTACAGTTTCTCTTTTCCCTATAATTTTTGTTTTTCCAACAAAACAACAGCCACTACCACACATTCGCACAAACAAAAATGAAAGTGAGATGATGTAGGATATTTGAAATTATTTTGCTTTCGGTTTATAAATATGTTTTTTTTTAAGAAAATGGCTATACCGTTGAACTTTATTAACGTGTTTCCCCCCATTTTTCCTAACTTTGATCATTTCATTTCAGGTGCGAAACTTGATATTTAATATTAAATAATCATTGAACGCAATCATTTCTACAACTATTAAGCTCAAAACTTGAAGCTTTGACGTAAATTTTCACATCAAATTCATCAAATGCTTCTTTTTCACCAAGACATTTTTTCATTTGAGGTTTCTTCATCCGAAGCAGTCTTTGTCTTGATAAACTTCACTCGGTAAGTAAAGTAGTTATGAAGAAAAATGATGCTGTTCCGTTGATATAATTTTTT
>JAITYZ010000158.1:0-13135 GCA_027744595.1 Paronellides praefectus | reverse complement strand
AAAAAAACATATAAGTACCTGGTCTAACGACTTGTTCGTGCTGCATCATTCATGAGATTCGTGTCGCAGCAGTAGCAATAGTAGTAGAGAAATCGGCAACAGTATAACCATCATCATCATATCGTTTCTCTACTTTCTCTTTGGAGAAAGCAAAAAAAACACTTTTTCAAAAGGGGACTATTTCCGGTATATAGGTATATATACATAAATGTCTGAAATACTTTAGCAGAAAAACAAAAGAGACTTTTGGACTTGTGTAAGTGCTACTATCTACGTATTTCCCTCTTTTCATTTTGTAACATTCAAAAATATATGGTATCCACATTTAAATACCTATGTACTTTTGGGTTCCATTCTGGAATATAAAAGAAGAAATATTGTAAGCCCAGAAGCCAAAAAGCTATTAAGAGGGATAACATGGGAATTGACTCAGGAAAAAACACACACTCGTAGCAATCCTCTCATGGTTAATTTTACTTGGATGCTTCTTCACTTAAAAAAAGAAAATGAAAGAATATATACCTATTATTCTATAAACAGAGTGCCCTGTATTTTATTGTACACGTTTGTCTATATTGCCTATTTACTTTGTACCAATGTATACCATCATCACTATAGTACACCATTTTTGAGGAGGGAAAAAAGCAACAGGAACAAAAAAAACACAGAGAAGAATGGGGAAAATAAACAGTGCCTCTTTAACTTTTATGCCCACTTCACTTTAAATAAGTTGACGAGAAACGGAAAAGGATATATCCTGCTCCCTTTCACACAAACAAACATTACTACCACTATAAATGCATACTTTGGTATAAGATGGGGGTTCGGTATAAATGAAACTGGGAGTAACAAAGTAAATAAACATGATAATCCACAGAAACCTAATGCTATTGGCATTTCCTGTTGAAATACTTGAGGGTACACACCAACACTCTCCGTATATACCTATATTATACTTTTACGCATTAAGCAAGGATAATGGCCCTTTTTTCTCTTCTTTTTTTCACTCAAACAGCTCAAGTGTGTAGTATATTTATATGTTAATGAACATTAAATTATACGCTTGGATGGCAGTGTTCGTTACACAGATGCTCTGATGGATATATTCGCACCATTTAAAAAATCTCAAAAATAAATTATTATAGAATGAGGGTGGATTTAGTTGATCACGATCACGATGGCTTTTATGAATAAACTCTGTATAAAATAAATAAATAAAGCCATGGAATTACGTACAAAAAGAGAGAAATCAAGATTCACAATAAATATGTAAAAAACAACTTGAACATTGCGAGTAAAAATATGTATTGTAATTGTAAGAATGCATACGTAATACAGCAGTCGTAGTTCATCCCACCTGAGATGGAAAGTGGATGGTGAAAGTTAACTATAACTATAAAACCAAATTCGTATTTAGCGTTTCGAAATACCCCGATCAGATGTATCAGTCATCTCTACTTTAAAGAACTTGACCTTGAATGCTTGAAAATAACAAGTACGGGTTATAGTTTAGAGGATTTTCGTACTGATCCACAAGAACTTTCAATTTAATCACCGTTTATTCTCTGTCTGTACACGTAACACATAAGTTTACTTCTATTTTTTAGGATATGAGTCTGTCAGTTATTCGACGCAAAGAAATTCTTGTTGCCATGCCAAAAATGTAATTTGTTGTACAAATAACAAAAGAAGTAAGGATAAAAGTGATATTAAGGATAATAATGAAGATCATCATGAGATAATCATAAGAAGGAAGGAGCACACAATTAACAATGCTGTTGATGATAATGAGACTGCACACAGCAGCAATCCTCACCCTATTAACTCCGCTTAATGTTAGATAAAGTGAGAACAACTTTCACTCTCGTTTCTTTTTTTGTCTCGCTTTCAACATGCTTTTCGTCTTTGATGATGATGTCTGTCGACTACACGCATTTTTCTATAATAATTTAATTTGACTCCTCTTTCTCTTTTGTCTTCAGACAATTCTTCTTTCGCTTCAATCCTAGTGCATCCTCTATACTATACATATACATCTCCATTTCCTGACTACACTTTATTCTTCCTTCAACAGAATCACAATTACTTGTCTGACTCGCCTCTCAAGCATCCTCATCCTGTTTCATCGTCCATTTCCCTATCTCCATTACACACTCTACAATCATGAAATCGGATCTTTCTTTTCTTCGGTTTCCGGATGTCAAAAAAATAAAAAAGAAACTATCGTGTATTGCGTAAACATTGCCTTAATTCACTGTCCAAATAATAATCATAAAATAACGATGAAATTTCCACTTCCTCATTTTTAATATACGTACCTAGATTAATAAATCTTCCTACCACTTATGTTTGTATGCAGAAGGTCTGTTCATAGTTGGTGCCTGTTCATAGTTGGTGCCTTTCTCTTTTTCCTTGTACTACTTCACCATCACCACCCCAACCAAAAACAAAAAGACACGTCAACTCATCATCGTAAATAAAAGCCAACGGAGTAAAGAAGGGAAAACACTTTGCTTTGAGAAAAGAGCACTACTTACCATCACCATCGTACCACTTTCTTGCTGCACGCCTCTCAGAAGAAGAAAAGAAACTCAAGAGGAAAAATAGTGAAGAGAGAGAGAGAGAGGAAGTCAACATTGGACACCGAGCTGAGTACACTGTAGAAAAGGGAACAAAAAAGGAAACAAAAAAGTGAGAAAGGAGCAGCCAAAGAAGTTTGTGTTTTTATTTTATTTTTTTGCAAAAATGTCCTTGCGCAACATTTCTTATTTTTTGTTTACTCTTTTCCTGTCTCCATCTCATAAACAATTTACATTAGAGTTGCTCTTCTTCTTCTTTCCGCTTGTTATAACGCTATCTCTTGAAATAATGTTGGCATGTTTATTTCCTCTTGTTGTTCTGTTCTGAGAAAAAAAGAGGGATGAAGGCAGAACAAGCAACAAAAGAAGAGCAGAAATGTATTTCGTGTACCTTTTTGTTACAGATATTTAAGTACACAAAAAAGTCATTTATGTAACGAAGAGATTTTTTTGCCTGATTTTCGAGTATTCTGCATCTAGAGCAGTTATTATATCCAAGTATCAGCAAAATATGTTCTATTTTTTGTACTGTTGCTGCTGTTGTGTACAATATTTTTTGTTACTCTTCGCATAATAATACTTATGGTTTATTAAGCTCACTATTTTATTCTGAAGACATCTTCAATCTTCGTCCTCATCATCGTCAGTGTTTTTTTGTTGTGTTTCTGCTTTATAAAGTGTGTTTTTATGTTGGGTCCTTTCTCTATGAAATGTAAGTGCAGTGGGCACACAGAAGGCTATTGTACGTACCTTATTATATGTATATCCTGGCACGAGGGGGCAGAGAGAAAGGGGGTTATTATAAACAACGTAGGTAGTGACTTGTGCTGTTTAGGTTGCTCGAGAAAATGAATGGTTGTTAGGTATTAGGTAGTTTAGTGGATTTAATGCTTTTAGCTTTAAAAAAACGAAATATATGCAGCAGCAGAAGAGTTTACATCTGTTTGTTATTTAGAGAGGGCAATATAACAAAAGGGGTATACTTAGAAAAAAGTATAAAAATTATGTAGGCAGTATATAATGTGCAATGAGAAGGGCAATAATATACATATTATATAATAAAACACAGGAGGCATCTTACTTTTATTATTATATGTATGGAGCCGTTCATATAGATACACTAGTGAAAGTGTCTAAGGACAAATTTATTTTTTAGATGGGTTTGTAATAATGGGGAAAACTGAGCCATGCTTATTAACAATTCCCTCGCGTTTTTACATGTAACTACTGCTCCCTATATATACCAAACTAAGTGTAGGTAGCGTACGTGTGTAATTTATTGAAAAAATAATAAAAATAAGTGGATGTCTTATGCATAAATATTTTATGTTTAGTAGCACTCCTACTATACTGCATAGTATGCTATATTTATGTATTTTCTTCTTTTATTTCGGTAAATTGTTGCTACTTTTTAAAAAGGAATCTGTGAAAGAAAAGTAAAAAAGTGGAGCTGACAGAAAATACGAAATATGCAGAAATATAAAGAAAATCTATATTTGTGTATTTTCTTCTTTTATTTCGGTAAATTGTTGCTACTTTTTAAAAAGGAATCTGTGAAAGAAAAGTAAAAAAGTGGAGCTGACAGAAAATACGAAATATGCAGAAATATAAAGAAAAGGAAAGTTTTTTCTTGTGAAAAAAATCTCGTGAAAAAAACCTACTCTTGAGCTAAAATAATGTAGGGACTTGGAGAATGTATTTTATACCGTATCCTAATTCACCGCCATCAGCAGAATCCCAAAGTTTCCTTCCTCATTCACTACCATACGAATTCTATTTTCTAGCTATAATATATATATATATATATTATGCCATATATGTATATTGGATACAAAAAAACTACATTATACATAATACTCGTAATAATAAAGCTAAATGTAAAGCAGAACAAGTACATACTTATGTTTTTTACGTATATAAAATGTTATGATGTTGATGCAAGCAAGCAGCAATCCCAGAAATCTCTCACGAACAATCCCCAATTTTTTTTCTTTTCCACCACCACCGCCACTAAAGCAGTGAAGGGGCTATACACCATAGTGCTATCGTAGCAGTCACCATAAATCGGGAGCAGCATGCAACATTTTGCCTGTAATTGAAAATGACACCGATTTTTATTTGTTACTACTCGCATTAGTGTAAAAAAACACAGTGCACACTAGTTTTTCTACTGCTGTGTGCTTGTATATTACTCATTTGATATTCCCACTCTTTTCGACTGTTATTACTGTAGTTATACAAATATGACTTTCTTTCGGATCTGCGGGTGTTTTTTTGTTTTGTTTTTTCTGTTGTTTCACTTTTGCTGTTGTTATTAATGAAAAGAAGTGAGAAAAAGGGAAACATATCAAATAAATCAATTCAGTCATTTTCTCCTTCTTCTTATTCTCTTTGAGAAAATACGGGGGGAAATAAAATACACAAACTGTTGTAACAAAAGTGTTTCTTGTAATTGAGCAGAGTAGAAATAGGTCAGAGAAAAGAGAGAGATGATAAAAAAAGAGAAGAAAAAAAGTAACATTGTAATGTAATGTGTATCGCTAACAGCATCATGAAGAAAAGGAAAGCGCAGTGGAAAGGAAACAGAATCCGATCAAAAGCTGCGATCATGATGATGATGATGTTGATGAAGATTAGTATATACGGATTTTTTTTAAATGTAGGGAGACTTAAGTTTCCCTTCTAATAACTGGTAATACAATGCTAGAAACTTAAAACTTCACAAAAAATATATAGATCAAAACACACGTGTACCTGTTTCACGCCCTATTTCCTTCAAAATAGGTACAAAAGTTGGACTTCAGTATGTCTACTCGACCTCATCATCGTCATCATCATCCTTTCTATTTACACCGAATAATGTGGTCTTACTACTCGCTGTTGATTCATTGAAAACTACACCAAATGATCAGATCTCTGGATGGTGGTGGTAGTTTTCGGTGGAAGTCTTCTCCAACTTGCCATTATTTATTTATTTTTTGTTTGGAGGGAGGGAGAGTGGTGCTGCTGATGGTGTGGATAATTTTGTTCCAGATGAATTGACAATAGTGAGTATAGGCAAGGAAAACGTGCGAGTGTAAATTTAAAGGGAAAGTGTGCATCTAAGAACTTGTTTGTAACACTTGCATACACACTAAGCTTTCACTGCTGTGCTGTGTACTACACTATTTTTATAGAGGTATTGAGCTCGACTCAAGTGAAATGAGAGCAATTATCAGAATTGGTATGTGGTGCAGTGGTGGTGTTTGTAGAATTCATACGCATTCATTTACTCTTCCGTGGAATTTTAATTCCAAAAATGGAATGAATGCGGAAGCGAGGAGGAGGTGGGGGAAATGATAGAAAAAATATATACATATGTGTTCACTGTTGTCCCTGTGTAACAAACTATCCTTATGTATTTAGGTACCTTATTTGTATACCTATATGAAAGTATATCCAAGAGGTATGCAAGACAGGTAAAAGAGCTTGTGAGAATATTATATTTTTCTCTTTTTTTGGTGGATGGTAGGGTAAAAAATATGTTTTCAAGTTTCTAGTTCTTTCCCATTCTCAGATTATAGCCGCATCAAAATCATCATCAACATCAAGCTAAATTTCACTGCATCCACCACAAATATGTATACCTTTATTGCTTCCTTCTTTCCTACCTTGTGTAGTCCCATTCGCCCAATTTCCCCATTTTTCCCTAAATATTTTTTCCCTTCACTTGACTTGATGATATTCTGAAAGAGGATGATGGCGGATTGTTGTTGCCTACTAACCTGCACTACTACAAAAAAAAGTCACTTCTTGTTTTGCTTGTTACGGAACTCTGAGGAATATTCTAGATTTTTGAATGCTGTTGTTGTGCAGTACAGCACTAGCCTACGTACTTCACTTTTACAGCGCTTTTAATAATAATAGTAACAACAACACTAATAATAATATGCAACAAAAAAGAGAAAGCTAGTAAGTAAGGTAGTAAGTGTCTTCTTTGCTGTTGTTGTGTGCTACTGTGTTTCGTAAATATATTTGGTACAGTGACCGACCTCATTTTCCCCCTTATATTTTTTTTTCTTCTTAAAAGAAGAAAGAAAATGTAAGAATCTTATAAATTCCTCTGCACTGCAAAAACAGAGCGAAAAAATATATCTGTTGCAACGATGAGTAGACAAAAAAACAAGTCAGTGTTCATGCTGTTCCACGATTTGGTACACGTAGAGTAAATAAAAGTTATACCCTGTGGAGTAATGATCATGGTGGCATCAAGCAAGGTAGCAAAAACAAAAACTATTTATATAACAGAAATAAGACAACAAACGAGACAGAGAGAAAGAGAGAGGCAATGAGAGAAAGAGAGAAAAGCGAAAAAGCATAATTTACGTATTTATTTTTTCTCCGATACAAAACAATTTTAAATGTTGCTGCATTGTTGTTGGTATATAAAATCCATAAGGAAAAATAATATTTTTTGGCGTATCTTGGTATACTACTTGTTTTAGTGGACTTTCCTCCACTCTGAAAATTATTTACTTTCTCTAGCTTATTTACTATATATCCTCCGCCAGTATTTATCAGTGGGTGGTCTGCTATACTGTTGGATTGTGACTCTGGGCTGGACTCCAGCCGCTGGAGTCACTTTCCTCAAAGCAAAGCAACCCATATATTTATTTGGTCTCCTTCTTGTTCACGTTCAGGCTTTTTGTAGGTCAGTCAGTCAGTTTTCAAAATTTTGAAAACTTCAACCCTTTTTCTGCCATTTGCTGTTTAACTCAACCGCAGGTACTTTTTTATCTAGTTTTGTTGTATCGTAACTAAATTATTACAAAATGGTTTGCAAGGACGTCAAAGTTCGTAGCTAATATTTGCTTTACATTAGCCTTATTCGGTATAATTTTAGTCTTTTAATCTTTTTTAGTTTAGGTAAATTATCAAATTGCGATAGAAGAACTCTGGGAACTTTAAATATCCCAGAACTGACTCTGGGATAGAACATTCCGAAAAATGGAAATTGAGATATTGTCAATTGCCCAAAAGATTTCTAAAAGTTTATTCTCCCTCTCCAGGCCACCCGGATGATCCTCAAGTCATAGATCTCGGATCTAATGATAAGCGGCAAGTGGATACTATTATCGTAGTGGGTGGTGTACCGTTATGTGGAAGCTTATCAGGATGGCCGGATTTTTACTTTTCTTTTCTTTTCTAGGGTAAATATTTGTATACATTTTATTTTACAAACATAAAAAAATCATAACAAAATTGTTTTGATGAAATAAATAAATAATTCGGCCCGATGATAATAACAATAACATGCGTACAGGATTGCCATAAGAAGACATGTATTTTGTGGTTTGCAAATGTAGCCTACAACTTGTAGACTACAAGTTCCATTTTTTAGTTGTAGTAGCACCGAAAAAAAGGATTTCAAAGCGTTCGCATTCCTACAATTTTACTCTACAGCCCCAGTAAAATATCCAGTCAAAATAAAGAAACGTAGGTAAATAGAGTACTTCTACTGAAAACTGATTGGGATTTGGAGTGCAGTGATCCATGGAATGGCAAGTGGAATCCTACAAAATTGGACCACAAAGGCCATAGTCCTCATCAGATACCGTGTTACAATTTGATCTGATCTGTTGGCTGTAAAGTGATAGAGGTGGTCTATAGTGAAAGTGAGAGAAATTGGTAGAAACGAGCAAAACCAGCAAGCTTTTGCAATACTAGGCCATGGATTGCATCGAATGGAGACGTCAAGGCAGACAAAATAATGGGGAAGACGGACATGAATGAAAGGATTAAAACAACTTGAAATTTTTTTGTTTATAATTTAGTGCGAACAAGGCGGAGTGGAATGGAGAACAACAAAAATATGTGTGTGTACATATATTTGTTTAGGTTTTTGACAGCCAAGGTCCATAAATGCGCAGAACAGACTTTTTTGTGCATTCCATCCTCCTTTTTATTTCACAAGGCAGTTGTACAATAAATGCAGAAAATCCACTCGGAAAAATATGTATAAGCCTGCAAGTTGGAAACGGGGAATATGGTGTGCATGGCTCTATTAAATCCTCGAGTATTTATTTTGGAGACAGAAAAAGGGAGTAAAGTGGATTTAGTAGAGTGAAACGCGGGGACAAACCCAACTCTATATAATTTGCTTGTACGAGACGGCAAAAAATAAAGGACTGAGTCATGATAACTATGCACTGTGTTGTGTAGAGCAGTGGTGGCCTTATAATAAACAAAAAAAGAAGACAAGATGAAAGTCGGAGGACTCAAACAGGACTATTTCTCTGGGACGAGGATCAGCGGTGGGTCTCCCACAATTTTTTTTTGATTTACGTGGATGGACGTCATGCTTGATGCAATACAAACAGTTTTTGTTTTATTTTTCCAAAGAAAGTATCAGGATATATGTAGGTACTATATATAGACTTGGGAGTGAATTCAGATTGCCCCATTTATCCTTTGTCTGCTCATATTTATACCTGTCGTTTTTATTTTTTTAACAGATTTTTCGGTTTTTTATTGGTTTAAACGTGATCCTAAGACATACTAAAAAATAAAATGTAGATCACAAACATAATACTTCTATTTAATATCTATACTGCCGAGAAAGAATATTTTTATGCACTTGCTGCTTTTTATTTTTATCCCATGTATTTTTTTGTATGTATTCAGCTTATTGTATACCTTACCTATATTCCTAAGATCAAATGATGAAGAGCACCACAAAAGCAAAGCGTAGTCTAAAATAGTAAAATATTATGCGTTCACGTAAAAAAATATATTCTAGTCTAGGCATTCTTCTTCTTCCGCTCACATGCATCCATTGTACTCTATTTCCTTTATGAATATACATACATAATATTACACCAACCAGATATTTTTATGATTTCTTGAGAAAATATAAAAATAGTAAAAATAAAAATAAATAAACAAAGTTGCTCCTTTATTTTGCCTGCCCGCTTTTGCGACCACATTGCGGTTTATTTCTGAAAGAAATAGTCTTAAAGCTATATGTGCTGAAAAGGAAATTGTGCAAAACTTTGTGACTGTAAGCAACCCAACAACAACCAAAAAACTTTTTCCCCGTTCTCTATGAACCATGCCGTCTTAACCAACTGTCGTGTCGACATCAACAACAATAACAACAACAGCCCTGGTTGCGGTGGTGGCACTACCTTTTCTTGGGATGCCTATAATTTTCATCTCATATCCATATTATTATACCCCCGCATTCAGCATCTTTTTCTTTCTGCGTCGAAACGTTTTTTATGCGTTTCCCATATATATTTCGTCTTGCTCTCTATTTTAAAGAAAAGGGGAAAGTACATGACACGAAATAGTAGTTAGTAATACATTCTTTCTTGTGCGTCAACTCTCAAATAGTAAATATGGTTTGTCGAGTGAAATACTACTACAAAAACAACTGCTTCTGTAAGAATTGTTGTTGTTGTTGTATTTGTTGGCGAACAAGCCAAAAATAAGTGCGACGAATGGATGATGATCATGATGATGACAACACGCGGTGTGTGACACAGGAAAGAAGGGTAAAAAATATAAATTCGGAGGAAATAGGAAAAAGGTATGGTGAAATACGGATGTTGAGAGGTATGCACATTAAAATGCTTGACTTTCATCGTGATGGTGGAGGAAGGAAGAGAGTAATGGTGGTTGCCTGACCTGACTTTCTTTTAAAGCTACTCTCTCCCGCTCTTTTTCTCTCTCTCTTTGTTCATCTTACACACCAGAACAAGTAACCTTAATCCTCCCTTTTTCACCCACCCGACATCACTGCTTTCTTCTTCGTTCCGCTTCTTCCACCTCTTCTACTTTTTTTCTTCTTCCTCTTCTTCACTAACTGAACATTGTGCAGAAAGTCAAGTCATGTCGAGTCAGCCAACTACATAGAGTCTCCACAAAAGCAAGATAAGAAGAAGGACGGGCACATTGAAAAAAATAACGTGTTTTCAACTTTTTTTCTTGAAAAGAGGGGAAAAGAGTAGTTGGTCTTTTTTTGGTGCGGATCCTTTTTACTTTTACATAAAGTTGTCTCTTTTTGGCTGTGTTGAATGCATGCTGTTTATTGTTCCTTATGCTCTACTTTTAACAAGTTTAAATTGGTTTCCTCCTGTTTTTCTGCTTAAAAAGGAAGAGGAGGAGGAGGACAACAAGGCTGGTTTGGTTTGGCTTGGCGTGTTGACTTTTCAGTTTAAAAAAGGAAAGGGAAAGACAGACAGAAAGAGAACGAAAGAGAGAGAGAGAATAAAATGGAACATTTTTTTCTTTTTTTACTCCGTCTCTAGTGCCACTAACACAGCTTGTTAGTTTGGATTCAGCTTAGTTTTCGCCTGTCTTAGTCTTCTTCTTGTACAAGAACGTATAATACAAAGAGACAGGAGGACAACAATAGCACATTTACACAAAACTTTCCTCAGTTTTCTGGAGAAAAGGATGGAAAAGAAAAAAAGAAAACAATAAAAAGTCGCTGGTGAAGTAAACAAGAGGACGAGAGAGGTAACGGAGAAAAGGATTCACATATATATGTTTAGGAATGTACTTTTCTCATTCCTCCTTCTATTTTATATCATCCAAAATGCAATTAAGGAGAAAAAATAGAAGAAACGAAGCAGAAGAAAAATATTTTTTTTGAGAAAGGATGCGATGACAAATTAGTTTGTCAAGTATATTCCAAGAAAAGTCGAGAGAGAGAGAGAGAGAGAGAAGTAGAAGAAGAGGACTTATGCTTCATCCTCTCAAGCATCTGTTAACTTGAGTATATTGTTGTGTATTATAAAGCCCTTTTTGCTGAACAACCCCAAAAAACATCCAAATTATTATTGTTCTCCTTCAACTCATTGTCAGTTTGTTAGTCTGCTGCTATTAATTGCCGAAAAGGAAATGGAAACGCCAACACTCAGCAGTAAAGCAAACGAGAAAATGGCAACAAAAAAAGAAGGCGACCGTGAAGGAGAAAAAAAGAACAATACAAAGCAATCATAATAATAATGATTGAAATGATGATGGTGGAAGGGGAGTGGGTCGAAGAGTCAGAATCCTTCTCAGACAGAGAACAATGAAACGTTGATGAAATCAGTCAACCGAATAAAAAAAGGTACCAAGAAAATTATATGCCCTTTTTTCTGGTATCATCTGCTGCGCATACAGAAAACTACCGTTTGTATACCGTATATTCATATAAAAGTAAATGGCACATATACACCATATTATCATTATTAAAACAATAAAAAATAAAGTTCATGAGAGGAAAATGAGAGCGACAGAGAGAAAATAAGGGGGGTAACGGGCCTGCTTGCACACTGCACTCTGAAAATGTTTGCATCGCTTTTTTATCATTATTAAAACAATAAAAAATAAAGTTCATGAGAGGAAAATGAGAGCGACAGAGAGAAAATAAGGGGGGTAACGGGCCTGCTTGCACACTGCACTCTGAAAATGTTTGCATCGTTTTTTATGGTAATGGTTATTCAACGATTTCACTGAAACGAAACAAGTAGCAAAAAATGTGTCGGATATATACTACCACCGCCACCGCTATCCAACAAATTGAATCACGTTTTTAAAAAAAAGAGAAAATGAATTGGAGTCGCAAAATATTGCAAGAGGAAAAACAGAAAGTTGTACAAAAAGACGCATTCAACAATTTGATCATGGCCATCAACACAACTACTCTGTCTGGTGTGGCTTGCGTTATACACAGGGATGCTGGTGGTGCTTATTGCAGTAGTTTTTGTACATTAGCAAAATTCACTCGCATACACTCCACTGCAGATTTTTCTCTCTCTCTCTCTTGCTTATTTTTTTGCAGACCTCTTCTCTTTTGATTTGACACTGTTGAAGAGCAAACCATGCAAGCTTTCAACCAAAACACTAGACACAAAGCATATATCCAAGTTGCGTGACACAGCACACATGTTCCTTTTTCCTAGTCCTATCAGCAAAGTCAACTTGATCGTTATCTCAATAGCCATCACGATCGTCATCATTATCATGTTCATACCCATCATAGTCAATACACTCACACACACACACTCTCTCTCTTTCTCTCTAGCATCATCATCATACCAAAAGCAAGTCATCAACTTTTTTGTCCTTTTTTTACTTTGGTGAAGAAGAAAAGAGAAAGGAAAAAAAGGGAGAGAGTGAGCACTTTCTTTCTTTTCTCTTTCAAGTATTGTCGTGAGAAGAAAGCAAAACGAGCAAGGAAGTCTACTTCTTTTTTTTTGCTTTCTCCATGTACCCAACACATACACACATGAGGTCTTTTAGCTAGATCGTTGAATGAGCCATAATAATAATAATGCTATCTCTCTCTCCCTCTTTTTCTACTCATGTTACATGAGATCAGATTATTGTGTTTGTATATAAAAAAACCTTACTCTGTTACACATGTACTTATTCTTCTTCTACCAGATTTGTCTTCAGTTTTACTTTCACCATCATCCTCACTATCATAACATCATCTTAACGTATTTCGTTTACTATTTTTTTCTATTTTCTTCCTCATCGTCTAGAATTTTTTTTACTCTTCCTCTCATTTATTCAAAAGT
>JAITYZ010000157.1:0-11166 GCA_027744595.1 Paronellides praefectus | reverse complement strand
TTCCATCCACTTTTTTGTAATGTAAAAAGTGGTAGCACTATAAACTACACACAAACTTACACGGATAGATAGCTAGGGTCAGTTTTAATGTTTACCGCAACAGTAATTTCATCAAGCTATTCCATTCACCAGCAATACTTCCAATTCTAAATGGGGAGGAATCTAAAATAAAAGAGTAAAGGAGCAAAAAAAATAACAAGGAATAAAAATGCAATGAAAATCTCCCAAAATATATATAAAAGTGTTTTCTAACAAATCTTACATGCACATTAAACGCTTTTATGAACGGTCTACCAAATAAAAGCAGAACAGAAAAGAATAAGGGAAGAAGTGGTAGAAGGACCATTACGAATGGTTGTATTATTATTATTACCATTACCACTTCCACTACAAAAAAAACAAAGCAAAAAAGGATAAGTTGAGGAGAGATACTTGGTACATCCCTGATCCCATCACTCTGAAAAATAGCTTGATGATGATGACGATGATGATAATGGTAGCAACTTGAGAAGGGTAAGAAGATAGAAACTACTTAGCGTAGAGAAAAAGAAAGAATCGAAACAATCCATTTAACCTTATTGTCAATTAGAAACTTATTTTATCCAACCCAAACAGTACATTAAAAATGATAAACCCCGTTATATACTTCTTATATTTCCACATTTTTGGAATAAAAGTTTTTTTTTATTCCCCCAAAAAGTAGAGAGAAAAACATTCAACATTTATGATTGTATTCATTCAATGAGTGTATCCACAAAAATGCACTTAATTTTTTTACATCTCTGCTGGTTTTCCTCTTGTAGCATTTTTTTGTGTTTTTGGTATTGTTTTGCGTAAAGTAGCATGGAAGAAGGGAAATGTGAGTGTGCGTGTGTGACCACCCTGCCTATATAGGCCATAAATATCCCACAAACAAAAGTAAAATAAGAAGTAAACAGGCAGCAATAATAACAGCACTACTACTCCTTCTCCACAGTATTTACAATCAACAATGATAATTTTTTATCTGGTTCCACATTTTTATGTAATCTCCCTGCTGTTGATCCTCTAAACTTTTGCTGACTCTATTGCTTCTGTTTTGTTCAGAGATGCTGTAAATCTTCCACTTTACATTATTCTCTTGACACATTTTCCCTTTTGAGACGCAAATGAAGTTGGAAGTTGAGATCCGCAGCAGTATAACTACCGCCGCCATTACTACCACCGTTCATAATAAACGTAAAGTATAATTCTCTTCTTTTTCTCTCTTATTTTCATCTTATTTCAGAGGATGAAGAAGGATTCAGAGATTTTTTTTTTTAAATAATGTAAATGTAAACACAGTTATGTTGTAAGAAAATAAGGTTTACTGATACCGAATGAATGTGCGTCTCTCTGTATGTTTATATATTATTATATTTATTATACGCATCACATTTGTACTTTAGTATCTTGTGTGCATTGTCGCTGATTATCCTTTTTATCTCCCCCGCATTTCTTTAAAGCTTCACAATAACAGCAACACTTTTTTACGCAGTATTCACTTTTCCTTCTCGCTCTCTCTATCTCTCCCCCTCTTTGCGGCAGTACAACAGGCTACGCTTAAGTTAAGTAAATGTAGCGCATCTTGTTGTGTCTTCATCTTCATCTTTTTAGTCGTCATAAAAATCTTTGAGACATCTTATTTCACATCCTTGTCTGTGTGCAGTCCTTCTTTTTTTGTGTGAGCGCTGCGTGTACATTATCCGTCTGACACAGTAAATAAGAGACACATTATCTCTCTACTGAGCTTGAATTATATATCTTTCTGTCGAATGAGTAAACCACACATTAGTTTGCTGCTTCTGTCTTGTTGTTCCTGCTTCTTCTTCTTCTTCTTGTGGCATGCAGCAGCTTCTCATATCGTTAGATTTTTTTTTTCTAAATTCCTTGTTCTTCTCCTTTACTCCCTCACATATTGCGTATAGTGTTAAATGTACATATTATATGAAGACTAACCCTCATTTCAACTTTCAAATGTATAAAGTTATTCTTTTTAAAGAAGGAAATAATACTTTTGATGTACCAAATTCCACACAGACACTGGGAATAAGAGGGCTCTTGTATTCAGATGCGCCTTTGCTTATTCCGTCTGATGAAGACATAAATGCTGATTTACTTTTCTTCTAAATGAGTTGCATTGTGTATTGTACTGTCAATTTGTGCGTTTTTCATCATGCTGCTACTATCATGCCAGCTCATTACTTAAGAAAAGCAGTAAAGTGAGATTAAGCTCATTTCCCCAGTTCCCATCGCATGATGATCAACCTGCTTCAGCCAGTTTCTCTTTTTTTCTCCAATGCTGCTAACTGCTAACGAGTCCCATAAACGCACTCCTCGTATGACACATGACGACATGACTATATACACCGATGTCTCTATGTCAAACGGAAAGTCAACCCTTAAAAAATAACCCGACTCCTCTGAAGAAAATGTATCACACAATTCACATTGTTTGGCCTTTACGCCATAAAATATTTTTCCCTCTTTTCTCCACAACAGGGCTCGATACAGATGAGCAATAATAGCCAATGTTGGATGTTTTAGATGCATATTTCGGCAGGAAGGGATGAGGAGAATGTTTTTGGTGTGGTGGTGATGGTGGGAATGTAGATGATGTGATCCGATTTTTTTACTATTTCCCCCCAAAGACAAAAGTCCTGAGGGAGTGCTCTCTCCTTTCATGACTGAAAACTCATATACATACATTAACCAGTACCACACACAACACCGCCACCAGTAACAAAACAAGTGGCGAGGTGGTGCTTTTTGCCTTGTGACTCACAAGAACAAGCATTTGAGTTGATATAACTTGTGGGCTTCGTTTTCTCCATTTCTATTAATCGGGATGCGGGGACTGTTTTACTAAAATGCTTTGTACATGTATGTACGTATTTCAGAGAGGGAAGCAACCACATGATCCTCATCTTCTTCCTTCTGATAATCATGATGATAGTGCAATGTGCAGTAGGACGAACAAACTGCGAACAAGGCGGTAGTGTAAAAAAAGGGGGAAGTTATTAGGAAAATTATCATTGGGAATTGCAATGCTTTTTTCTCTTTTCATCCTTATAAAAGTATTCAGTTTCAAAAAGAGTAAAAAGTTGATAAAAATGATGATGGGGATGTACTTTCCCATAACAAAAAAAATGTTTAGAAAAGTGAAGAAGAACAAGTCTGTTGACGAGGATCTGGAGGAGGAGGAGGAGGAGAACTGTAAAAGAAGGGGGAAGTTATTAGGAAAATTATCATTGGGAATTGCAATGCTTTTTTCTCTTTTCATCCTTATAAAAGTATTCAGTTTCAAAAACAGTAAAAAAGTTGATAAAAATGATGATGGGGATGTACTTTCCCATAACAAAAAAAATGTTTAGAAAAGTAAAGAAGAACAAGTCTGTTGACGAGGATCTGGAGGAGGAGGAGAACTGTTGGAAATGGAGTGGATCTATTATAACTGGTTGGTATACTTGGTACATTATGGAAATTACGTTTTGAGCAAAGTGCATGCATCAGTGCAAGGTTCAGAACAAACAAGGGGGAAAATGTATCGGATTTCAAAGAAAAATATACCAAACTCTTTTTTTATCTTTTGGGATACGTATGCAAGTTATGTGTTCTTATTATGCTGAAAAGGGGATGAAAATTGGACTAAAGTGTATTCATATGACTTTGTTATTTGACATTTTCCAGAAGAAAAAGGATTCAAAAGTATACATGACGTGTTTGTATGCATTTTTTGGTGGTGGTAATCCATTATGCATGTCGTGAAAGAAGACGGAATATTTTTCAAGGATGATCAAAGAGTACATAGGTATATGTATATTGGAGCATTGCAAGTGGAAAAGTCGTTTGCTAATGGTCTGTTTTCTCATCTGTTAACATGCTACGCTTAGCAGTAGAATGCATGTCATTTAAAATAAAAAACGTAAGGGCACACATGTGCACTTGTACATGTCTGTCAGTGGGTCAACCCAGCTTGGTGTATTGAACACATGAGTTTTTTTACTGTGAGAAAAAATAAAATGGGGAATTCGGGTTGGATAAAACGGAGCGACAGCAACTTGGGAGTTTTTATTTTTGTCGGGAGTTGAAATTTCGTCTGCTGATCTGGATGTGACCATGCAGCAGTTCAAAATGATGATCAAGAGGAAAAGTCGGTGGTGATGGTGGTGGTAGTAGACATAAACATATATGTTTTGGTTTACCCCAAACTCCATTTTTACCCATGTCATTACATTCCAAATAATAATAGGGCTAACCTTAAAATAACACATGTTGTGTCGCCATGAGGTGGACACTTGTGCAAATGCATTGAGGATCAAAGGAGGAGGGGTAGGATAGGATGATGATCATCATGAGAAAAAAAGGGAAAAGTGGTAAAGAATAGTTGGCGGCGGCGGCGGGCGGATGAAGCTCATGACACGAAGATGTAGTGTGATGACGGTCGTCTTGTTTCACATTTGGGACGCTTCAGTGCACCCAGTAGTACAGCAGCGTTTTGTGGGCTCTCTCCTTTTGTCTCATCCTTTTAACTTTACAAGAAAAGAAAATTCCCTTGATCCTTTTTTTGCTTGGTTGTGTGGGTGGATAGTATATAGTAATGTGCATGTATATGTATTTGGTATCCAGTTGAGTATTTCCATTTCTTCTTGTTCAACAAAAAGCAAAAGAAGAAGTGCCAACTAGAGCAAAGTTTACAAAAAGAAGAATCATTCTTTTACACACATTAAGAAGAAGACTACATATACTATACATACCACCACCGTCGCTTATATGCAACTTTATTGAATTGGAGGCTTTTTCCTCCTCACAAAGAGGCATCCTCAGAAAGTAATATCGTACATCTTTTTGCAGTTGTAGTAGTAGTCCACGAGCTACTTTTTTGCTTTTACCTTTTTATCCCTTTTGGTCTTTTTGCAAAGTAAGTTGAGTTAGAGGCACGGGAAAAGTGTCCGCTCCAATTCACCTCATTGGTTTGTTTGCTGTCCAAAAGACACACACACAGAAGAGGGGGAGAAGAGGGGGAGAAGAGAAAGAGAGAGAGACGGAAATGGCAGCAGTGAAAAAGACGAGAGATGTGTGTGTGTGTGCGATGCTCTTTCTTAATCCAATATAAACTTGTTTGCAGTTTTCTACACACGGTCAGCAAAAATAGATGTGTCCACCAGAGCAGAGTCGTGTGTCCTCGAGATATGTATGTGTGTGTGTGCGATGCTCTTTCTTAATCCAATATAAACTTGTTTGCAGTTTTCTACACACGGTCAGCAAAAATAGATGTGTCCACCAGAGCAGAGTCGTGTGTCCTTTGAGTCCTATGGTGCCTTTGCTTTCCTTGTAAGTTCAGAAGAACAAGTACATGAAAGAAAGACGAGGAACAAGATACGAGACAAAAATAAGCGCCAGACAGCCAGCTAAAATAATAATATAAATATATATACCCACAAAAAGCAAAAGTAGCTCATTTAGCTATCAAACAATGTTTTCTTAGTTTCTTTCTTTTTTTTATTACTACTTTACACAGAGAGAAGAGGGTGACATGCAAAGAAGAAAAAAAACATTAAGTGATGTTCCATAATACGACTATAGGTTCATATATACCCACAAAAGCAAAAGTAGCTCATTTAGCTATCAAACAATGTTTTCTTAGTTTCTTTCTTTTTTTATTACTACTTTACACAGAGAGAAGAGGGTGACATGCAAAGAAGAAAAAAAACATTAAGTGATGTTCCATAATACGACTATATAGGTTATACTATAATAATAATAAACCGGCTATTCGCAACATTTTTTTTGCTACTTTCACTTCTTTTTTTATATACTAACATATTATATATAACACAGCATGTCTGGTAGTGTAAATGTAGCGGAATTACTGGTGATTTTAAGGTGTCTTATTTTGTGGAAAAAGTACAAGAAAAAAGAGTAAAGTGATGTCTTTTCGTGTCTGTATCTCTCTCTTTGTATATATGTTAGGTTGCGTTTGCCTGTTGTCTGATAATCATGTCGTCTTGTGTCTTCTAACCTCTCTCTCTTCCAACAATGTCCTCCGTCCTGTCCTGTCTGCCTCCAGCCATTTCCTCCATTACTCAGTCACTCACTCACAAATTCCTTCTGTTCTTCTTTTCATTTTCTTCTCTGTCCACTCTTCTTTTTCCATTCTCCTTTCCACCAAATCTTCCAGAAGTATAGGCTTTTTGTGTAAAAGGAAACATGAAATGTTGTATATATTTTTTTTGGCTCGCCATAGGATGTCCACTCACTACTGCTTCTATTCACAGCTGGGCTTTCTTGTACAAGGTTTTAACCTCTGATGTTGCTGCTGCTACTGCCCGAATTCATCTTGTAGTTTCTTCTCTTTATATTCTACTGACCATTACTCCAAAGGAAATACCAACAAACTTATACTATCTGTTTTCTTCTTTTCTTCACAATGTCCCCACTACTGTGTCTGTTTACAAAGTAATATCTCCATTAGATCAACCAACCAACAACATACACATCTCTCCAAAATACCTACCTACATAACATATTATTACATTTCCGCATTATTTTATAGAATAGCTAAACAAACTAGGACAGGTGTATCTCTTTGCACACCACACCACCACCACCACAAGTGACATTCTCACACAACAGCAAACAGCACACCGGGAAAAATATGTGGGGTAATAATAAAGTAGAAACCTCTGCTTGATTTTGGCTTGGCTCCCGTGAACACGAAAAACTTGAAAATAAAGTGAGATTGGATCGAATGAAAAAGTTTATTTTTTTCTTCATCTTTTCTCCGTCGACTAAGTAAGTTCAGAGCTGCAGAGTCCACAAACTGTCCAGTAGCACAAGTGCAAAGTTTACTTTTTACCTTATGATGTCCATGTGGGGAGGTGGAATGACGTAGTAAGCGGTCATTTTACCTACTTTAATATTTGTGAACTGGACTGAAGTCTATATATAAAAAAACGTAGAAAAAAGCAGAAAAGTGAGAGCACATAATAATATTTCTTTTTATCTGTCTCAATTGAGTATATCTTGAATTGTGCCTTGGCCATCCCATCACCAACACCTCCTCGGCTGCTACTACAACCACCACCGCCACACAGTCCATTATGAGCTTGTCTCTTTTTTTGCTTTTGGCTTGTTAACGTATGCTACATAACCATACTTTTTTTCCCTGCTTTTTTTTCTTAAAAAAATATACCAACTCCCGTTTTTTATCTTTTATTCCCATCAAGTCATTTTCAAGTGATACTTTATTTGAGAGGTCATGCATATGGAACATGATGGTGGCGTGTGGTGTGATTTCTCATCTTGATCAGAATCGCAGTAGTTTCCACCATTTGGATTGCCTATATATATTCTCTTGTCTTGTCTTAAATAAATATGACTTGTTCTTGTACAATAATAGCTCTTCTTCCCTTTCTCTTTTGCTCCGCTACCTACAAACCGCCACCATCATCATCTATTCTACTTTTTTTGCTCCTTTAAAAGTGTTATCCCGAGTGCTTGACTTGACTCATAAGAAAAAGGAGGAGAAATGAAGGAGTTGTGCTGCTAGTAATATCGTACGTTTTCATCCACTTCTTTTTACTATTTCAGTGCCCCTTACTTCGTCTTACTCCATTATTGCATGTTGTATTACTTTTTTCTTCTTAGAACAAAAAAAAAAAGAACTACGCTACGTGGTTTGCAAATATACGATTGAAAATATGAGGCACGTACAACAAGGCAGGATAGCACCTAACATACGTACATATTAGACAATGTGTATATTTTATGTATGCTTTGTATGAAACATGCAGATTTCACATGTCCATTCTCAAATGCATACGTTTACACATCTCTCTGGAGAAAATTCCTGGAGGAATAATAGATATATGTGCTGTTATAATATAGCCATATCGTGATCATCAGAGAGCAAAAACTCTCAAGACTAAAAATACTCATTACGGACGCCAATTGTGTAGTAAAATTTGTGAGCAAAGAAAGAGTTGTATATATATAAAAATTCTAAAATGTATATAGGCTTGTTTGATTAAACTTGAGTAAAAAAAGATGAGAATAGATTGGCTGTCCAACAAGCTGTGTATTTTCTTTGCATGCAAACTGAGATTCCTATTGTAAAAATTTGAGCTGCCTCTCACTCTGGAAACTACTGCATTGTCTTGTATTATTTATCTCTTATTATTATATCGTGATCCATTTTCCGGGTTTTTATGTACATTCAAACTACACACGCAATTTTCTCCCTCTATAATATTGACTACCTATTTATACATCGAAATTCATTGAAGCAAAAAAGCTAAAAAAAATATGAAATAGCTGGTAGCAGTGAAGAAAGATTAGAGCTACATTATACTGGAGCTATAGTTGCTGGAGCAGAATTAACTTTTTATATTTATCTGATTTTATGATTTTCATTGGATTACTTACTAAACATGTTAGTGTGTGTGTGGGTGTAATATTACGACGGGCTTTTGTAAAACAAAAAGGAGAAAGGATTTCAATGGATATTTTTTCCAGTTGCATGCCTCCTTATCTTCCTCAAGGAACAAATTCTTCGTGATATCTTCATAACATGCAATATAATATCTCTCTCTCCACACGTTATATATATTTTTGTCTAAAAAGTGAAGCTTTAACCTTTTTATCTTTTTTTCTGCTTTGCTCTCTGTGTGTGACTATAGTATATATGGTACGACTGCTCAGCTTTCGCAATTTTGTTTTCTTCTGGCTATTTACATGAGAGAAGTGGAGTGAGCTAAATTTATAGTTTAAACATCTACACATCCATATAATATACCACAATAGAAAACATTTCCACATACTTTATGTTTGGGTAAAAGGCTTTATCTCATATTAAGCAGTGGATATTGTACACAGCACATTGTATAAATATACACACAGAGATGGAAGGAAAGAGACGCGACTGATGTTGTTGTGAATTGCCGTGTGAACTTTAGACAACCATAAGCTTAAAAAAGACGAAGAATAGTGAGCATTGAGTGTGTACTGCCACTGTTGCTGGTTTTTTGGTGTGTGTAATGTGATGGGATATCAGGTTATACCAGAGGCTATTGATATTGTGTTTTCTTCCTTGTCGCTTCTCTACTTTCCTCATCTTTTTTTGGTTCACTTTGCCCTAGCTCTCTGGCTGTTTGTGTACCTACATATTTTTTTGCCCTCTGCGAAAATCCCCAATTTCACTTATGTGCTCTTTGCTCTTCTTACACTACTAGTGCTTCTGGTGCCGTCGCGCTGATGCTGATTTTTTTTTCGGTGATACTGTTGCTTTTTTTGCTTCTTTTCCGTAGAAAGCAACCACCACCGTCATCATTTCATGTCGATTTCAGCTCAGCTTCTTGAGTACAAAGACGATTTTCTCCTCTGTACACACAATTCACTCAAGTCTACTTGATCCTCCGATCCATGTAACAATTTTTCCCACACTCTCTATTTACAAGTCGTATAGGTACTTATATAAGTAGTATATACCTATGCACATATGCTGCTTCCTACTTATCTTCACAACGCAACATTGCAAAAAAGCAGAGAAAGAGCAGAGGAAAAGTCTACCCAAAACCATAAGCCTACTAATTTTATAGAGCAATCTCGCATGCATTCCAACATGGCATAGGTATATATATGGCCTTACCATACCACTAAAAGCTTTTTTTGATGCTCTGTTTGCACAGCTCTTACGAGACAGAGAGAAAAGGAGTTTTTCTTTTCCAAGTTGTTGCATAAGTAACAGAAAAGAAATACGACACTATATGACTCTCAAACTCGACTCTGTTGACACTCTCCTCACATTGTATTCTACACAGGAATATGTTATTGTGATATCTACCTACCAACCTACCTGCTAAGCAAAGTGTAAGAGTTCTTGTGAGCTCCCTGATCTCTCTGAGTTGTTTCTTAGAAATGGGATTTTATTGCGCATTTTTGGATTGTGTTTGATTATTACGATGAGCAGGAATTACGTTTAAATCTTTTCCGTCTGCCAGGAAAATTAAGAAAGAACTCATTTCTACAGTTTGTACAGTGTACACACTACGCAACAGCACACAGTTCATTTTCTACACGCTTCAACAAATCAAACAAAATACATTTTTAATTAAGATTCGTTCAGGAATGGAGGATAATGAATCTTATAAACCTGGCTAAGTAATCTCATTTTCTGAGCTATAATAACGTGACTTATTGCCTTGAGTAATAATAATAATAAAATATCTAAGGTATGTAGTAGATTTGTAGTTTTTTTTAGCTTATATTAAGTACGGGAAAAGGAGAGGATATGAGATGGATGGCAAAATACACAAGTAATCTTCTACAGTTTGTACAGTGTACACACTACGCAACAGCACACAGTTCATTTTCTACACGCTTCAACAAATCAAACAAAATACATTTTTAATTAAGATTCGTTGAGGAATGGAGGATAATGAATCTTATAAACCTGGCTAAGTAATCTCATTTTCTGAACTATAATAACGTGACTTATTGCCTTGAGTAATAATAATAAAAAATATCTAAGGTATGTAGTAGATTTGTAGTTTTTAGTTTATATTAAGTACGGGAAAAGGAGAGGATATGAGATGGATGGCAAAATACACAAGTAATCTAATAAAAGCAATAATAAGATTATTATTAACTCTTCTCCTTCATCTTTTTTTCCGTAAGAAAGCAACAAGTTATATAGGTAGGTATATACTTAAGTCTTTTTTTATTATAGTAAATGATAATTTGAGAAAAAAATGTAATTTAAACCAACTTTCGCTTCAGATTTTCTTTGAAAAATGTATAAAAGTGTATAGCGTATATAAATGTATATTATGACGAGTATACACAGTAGAACTAAAAGTTATTAAAGAAAGAAAAATGGAGTATAAGAAACTTGTTGAAAATTGAAAGTGAAACGAAAAGGCGACGATGATGATGAGGATGATAATGGAATGACGGGGAAGTGAGAGAGGCAGAAAAAAGGCATTCCAAAAATAAAGTGTCTCATTCCATTCACAATTGTTCTTTTTATACATTTTCTTCTTCTTGTTGAGGAGAAGAAGTGTCAGTGTCAGTCAAGTGCAAAGTGAAAAGAGAACAGAGCAAAAAAAAAGAGAGAAGATTTTAATCTTGATGATTATATGAAAAAAA
>JAITYZ010000156.1:0-14012 GCA_027744595.1 Paronellides praefectus | reverse complement strand
AATACGAACGTGAGTGAGTGAGGAGTATGGTACTTGCGAAACAGAGAGAGAAAGATGGGGAGAAGTGCTCATTTTATGTCCAAAAGCACATATGCTTATGTAACATAAAAATATATACTTATATGATGTAGGTATGTGTACATATACCTATATATACCAAGTGTACATGCTTATCCTTTATACTGTCATCTACTTTTTTTAGACTTCTCTGGCTTTTTCCTGCTTCTCCTCCAAGTTCACACAAGGGAACCAAAAGAAAAAACCAAACTGTGAGGAGAAGAGAGAGAGAGTATCTGTGGAGTTGACTGAAGTCAACGAGGCAACTAACACTAATTCAACGAGACGTAATGTAAGAAAGAAGTAATAGACAAACCTGGTAAAGCTCATGAACACTCAAGTAAAGATCCGGGAAACGGCCACAAAAGAGGAGGGTTTGATATTTTTTTAAGAAAAAAAAATATGCATAAGGTATGTGTATACATTTATATACACATGCACTTGTTTTAAGTATACACACAGAAAGTTGAATGGACTTGAAGGGATAACCTTGTGTGTGGTAGGTAGGTAAGGTATATAACATGAGAGGTTCAATAGTAGTCAAATAAAAGGATTATGTTTATATAACAAATGTACAGCTCCCTTTTTCTATGAATGTACTCACTCACCGCCGACCCAATATTTATACAAAAAAAGAGTGACGAGGATGACATTATGGTACAGGTTGTAAGTATCTTTTTGTAGGTTTTTCTTATTGAGTTGAATGAAAAATATACCAAATTTTCGGTCCAGTTACGAACCATAGAGGAAAGATATATTGAAAGGGAAAGTGGACATAATATTTGTGTATAAAGCTTATCTTCTATTTAGCAGGCAGGCCTTTAAATGGATATGAACTGTTGAGATATGCATGTATATATATGGATATAAATACAAACATACCTAAGCCTATTTACTCAACTAGAAGTGTACTTTATTCTACTCTACTTATTTTGTCCAGCAGCAAGGGTAAAAAGGAAAGGAGAAGAAGGAAAGTTATAGAAATATGGATTTGCAAAAACACGCATTAATTCCCTTGTGAATGCCAGTCACTTGTAATTTCTTAGAATACTTTTGTGTGTGTTTGTGAATGTGTGTCTAGGTATTTAGGTTTTTACGCTTCAAGGTTTTCCTTGTGAAATATCTTTGCATTTACATTTTCCAAAAAAAAAATCTTCTTAGTTTTGGACTTTCATCCTTTAGACCATTTGATTGATTTGAGATATTTGGATTGGGAAAGTGTTCAGAATTGCCATGTTTTCTTGTGGCACTGCAAAAATGTTTCTTTTTTGCATAGTAGCCCATTTGAGAACGGTCTTATAGTCTTACCTGCTGATCATCATCATTATTATTATGCCCAAAGTTACAAAAGATGGAAGCATTAGAATATTTGGTGGATGAAACAAATTTCTGCTTGACTTAACATGGAATGAGGTTAGTGGAAAAAGTTTGGCTGGTTACATGAATAATAATGCTAGGCTAACTTTAATGCATTTTGCCCCTCTGGCAAGGATATCTGTTCCGCTGCTGATGATGATGCAAGCACTTTCTTGTTACTAGTTTCTTTTTATTTGATAAAAAAAAGTTATTTTGAGAGGATGCGCAAAACAGCGAGACCACAGGCCTTCATGTGATGCATTCAAGCCTTACACAACCATATAGTATAGTTTCCTGTGTGTAACACTCACTGCACTCAAGTGCATCTCTGGATACATTTTTTAAACTTGTCTCCGGATTTCTTCAGAAGTTGTTTTAAAAATGGGTTTAAGAGGAAAGCAAATGAAAGCCATTTAGCGAAATAGTTACATCATAGCGTTTTCTTCCATCGCTTCTTGGTACTGTATAACATTTTAAACCAGGTAAAAAAACTACATACATTTCAAAAGTTGCCCTTAAGCATTGCTGTTATTATCATCATCATCATCCAAAAATATTACCTACTCACTTGTCTTGAGCATTCCTTTTTTCAAGATTCTAAAAGCTTTGTTTTTTCCCGGAGATGATAGTACTCCTGTTTAAGTGCAGGTATGTATGTATGTAGTATAGGCATTCCCCAAACAAAACAAAATGTCGTTGTCGTCGTCTCCAAAAAAAACTGTCAGCTGTCGCTTCCAGGCTTTCGCTTCTAAAAGATAATCGATCTTAGTAGGCATCTCTTTCTCTCTGCTACACACTTAATTGTCTTAAAAGAATCCAACTTGTTTTTGCTAACAAAAAAAACGGAGAGAGAAAGCAAAGCGTAACATAAGATAGGACTGTATTTTTTTTGTATTATGACAGCAATACAAAAAGCGCGCAACTTATTACTAAATTCCTTTTTTGTTTTCCTTTCCTCCTCGCTAATATAATAAACTTCAACTTAAAAGCTAACCTGTGTGACACTGAAAAACAAGATGAATAATTAAATAGCCAGTTTCTCTTCGCCTTCGTGAATATTTTAGACTGTATCCCGAAGAAAAAGAAAGCAGTGAAAAAGAAACACAGGATACATATATAATTAGATGGTATCCTTTTATACATTATGCATCGTAATACTGTTGAATGTCTCTTGTAACGTAACGTTACTTATCGCAAGACACAAAAACATTCATGTCATATATAATTAGATGGTATCCTTTTATACATTATGCATCGTAATACTGTTGAATGTCTCTTGTAACGTAACGTTACTTATCGCAGAACACAAAAACATTCATGGTTTATCACGGCTAACAACACACAAAAAAACAAGTTTAGTAGAATAACTATTCAGTGTACAGAACGGATAAAATAAGTCACCGTTTCAAATCCAAAAAAGGTTACAAAAATGGAAAGATTTAATTTTCAGTTTACAGTATAAAAAGCCATAAGTCATCTTGTTTTTCATGCGTGAAGACCAGCTATATAGATGCATGAACGGATGAACTACGCTGCAAGGCTAAAACGTAAACTCAATAAGTACAAAAGAGTGGAAGGAGGAAAAGGCTATACAAACACGTCATTTTCTTGAGAACCAGAAAAAATATACATTTTCTTTTTTTAGACTTGGTCTCACCACACACGTCCAGCATCCATTTCAAAAGAAAGTGGAAAAAGTCATCGTCGTCATTATAAAAAAAATGCCAAGTGGCAGCGTGTTACAGTGATGATGATGATGATGACGATGATGTGATGGTGAGCAGAGCTATCTTCTAAAAGCAATGAAAGATGAGAAAAAAGAGGATATGAAAAAGTAACTAAATGAAAAAAAACTAACTTTTACATTTTCTTGGCTTGAAACTGAGCCATTATATTAACATGACAGCGAGATGGTTTTCACTCTTTTTCTTTTTTCTTAAACCAAAACTATCTCTCAATTCTTGTCCCATTATTGTTATAAAAGTGCACGTTATTATATTTACCACCACTAAAGCATTATGAGGATATACTAACCAGCATAACATAAATACGACCAACTCGCCTTTTGCTGATTTTCTCTGTGTCTTCTCCTGCTGCTGATGATGATAGTTTAAACAAAAAAATACATGCAAGCCAAAAGTAAAGAGTTTTTGAAGAAATACGCGAGAGAGAGAGAAAGGAGACGAGAGAAAGACAAAAAGAAAAAGAAGACAGCCGTCGTCCCCGTCCTATCCCAAAAATTATACTTTTTTCTGACAAAGGAGTGAGAGAGCACCAGAAGCAACATCATCATCCTCATCATCGTCGTCATTATGTGTACCAAGTTGGTATAAAAGTGGGAGAAGACTAGAGGATAGAAAAAAGAGAATGGAGAAGAGGATGATAATACTGCTCTCATAACGGTGGATGCCTTTTTAATATGGCATTTGAAATGAAGTGCCATATTTACCTAGGCACTTAACGTTCAACGAAGATTTTCTGCACTTCTTTTATTATCAGAAGGATTTGGATGATGCCACTTGTTCCTAATGGATGAATGAATAAGTAGTCTGGGGACTTTCCATTCTTTTCTTCATTTTTTTCTCTCTCTTTTCCATTCTTTCTTTTCGCTTTTACTTTTTTTTTCTTCTTCTCTTTTTTTCTAATACTCTGTAGTAATATGTGTGACTCGACTGTGATACTTTTGCCATTGTGTCAGGAATGCTGAAATGTTGGCTGACTTGGCTAAACTGATGATGAGAGAATGAACGTTGCAAGAGGGACTTTATTTAATAGCGCACAAGAGCATCACATCATCAACAGTAGAGGAAGAAAAAAGTACCGTATGTAATGTAGGTATACGGTTTTATATTTTTTTGACCATTTTTGATACTTAATGTTAGTTAATACTTAAGATTGCACACACATTTTATATCAATTGTAGAAGTTTTTAAACCTTAAACATAGAATGTCCCACCTATTGTTCACCTAACGCAATCTGGATTTTTTTTTGCATTATTACCATTTTTCCAATTTAGTTTGGCGCAGCTGTAAAAAGTAGGACATACGCAAAAGAAAATGCAATGATTAATATGACGATAAGAGAATAAAGAGAACCTTGACGGATGAATGATATGCGTCCTTGTTACCAATTTAAAAAATGGATAAAATTATTGCTCGTTTTACATAAAACGTCATTATGATCAGTTTACCTATTTGTACGTATCTGCAGTTCTGCACCCTGATCCTATGCATTACTTTGGTGGTATATTTTGCTAATTTGTGATATAATATTTTTAGCTGATTATGCGGGTTCATAATGCCTAAAGTTACGAGATTGATTACATGTTCAATATACATAAACACAAATAAAATCTTGCATATCATCACAATTTAAAACATGTTTATTACGTTATTTTGACCAAGGTAAAAGGAATCCATCTAGATGCTGCAGCAAGTAGTAGCCATACAAATATTATCATTATTATCCAGTCACTTCCGATTGAATTGAAAAGTGAGCAAATAGGAAAAACCTTTGGAATTTTAGATTGCTTTTTGTTGCTGGCTTCGTACACACAACACAACTAAACAAACATGTGATCGATTTTTACCATTTGGTATAATAAAAATAAAATGTAGAAAATTGAAGGTAATCCAGCAAGGTCTGTCTCTGCTATCATGATGGTTCTGTGTGGGAGTATATATGTGTGTGGTTTGATGTTGAACTGAACAACAACAAAAAAGAATATTATTGTTGTGGATGGATGTAGACTTTTTATGTGTGTGTTTTTTTATTTCTACAAGTTATTTGACTAGACAGACATGTTGATAAATATGAAGGCGGATACTTTTTTGTGATATGAAGCAAATTATTTAAGTTGGCAACAAAAGGAAAACTTTCTCCATCAGTGCTGGTGATGGTGCTGGCGTATGGTTAGCATCCAACATTTTCTCCATCAGCAGAGCAGACACAAGAAAAGCAGGCATCATCAAAACAAGCAGCACAGCAGTAGCAGATGGGAAGCAAAAGGGAAAACAGTCTTGGGTTGACTACATCACACAAACACAAATATTATACCTACATTACAAAAGGTGCCTATAAATACTCAAAAATACTTACTCAAGCGATATTATGGTATAGCTCGTAATGATGCTTGTGTGCCATGCAAGCATATGGTGGCACTTGTTATAAAGTTGATTGAAACGGCGGATATTGGATATCAATCCACAGAAATCCGATACTTTATACTCCATTACTTTTTCATTGTTCATTTGAATTGATTGAAAAGAGTACTACCGTATTTTTTTTCTTGTTCCATTCCGGAAGGAAGCGAGAAAAAGTAATAAATATTTTTTTTTCGCTCCTTCTCAAATTGTCTAATTCATTACTCCTGTGAAATTGTTAACATTTTTCTCTGACATGGTATTTATTGAGGAGAGAACTTTTTGGGATTGTTGAGCCACTCCTACACACACACATAAATACATACACACATTTTTTTATCCTTTGCCAATCTAATTGAATACAAAATATTTCAGAAAAAATACAAACGCGTATATCAACTAGTGAATGAACTTATTTTTATTTTATTTTTTACAATAAAACGTGTTTTCATCTTCCTTTTAACCCAGCAAAGTCAGTAATTTTAACCTGCGTATCACAACAACAAATCCAACATGGAACAAAAAACCACGCAAGAAATCTGNATACATGTCAAGAATGGATTCAAAAGGATGAGCTATGCGCTATGTACCATTTTTTGGTTTGAGTTTTGTTGTACAGGTGGAATTGAATAATTTATAGTGTGAAGATGACTAAAACGAAATGAAAAGGCTTTTCTAAAAGAAGAGAATGTAAGGTTTGGCTTTGAGGAAAGAAAACATAGCAAGTAGACAAAAATGTAATATAAGCCATCTCTTTTATAACCTTACACAACAACCATGATTTTTCCTGTCTTCCATTGTCTTGAGTGTATACCTCTCTCTGAGTGTGTAATCTGTACTAGTAGTGTTTTTCCTTCATCTTCTCACTTTCAGAATTTCACAGAGAAAAACTAAGACGAGTAGCTATATAGCTGTACCGAAAAAAAGTTGTAAATCTAAAAGAATTTTAATACTTTACTTCCATGTCATATAAATATATCTTGTATATAATGTAGGGTAAGCAATGTATGTTTTCTTTTTATTTCTTCTCCTTATTTATGTAGAATAAAGAAGTAGGTGCAATATGTCCGCTATAAATTTGCTGAAGCGATAATAAGGTTCATTCTCTGGAAATGGGATCTCTAACAAAAAAATGAATCAAGTTGGCGTTGTTGGCATTACTGCTTTCCCTTGCTACACAGTACACAGCCCACACAACTGCTACTACTCTAGCTATACACTACTTGCGCATTTTCTAAAAGCTTTTTTCATATAATGTACAGTGTACGTTTCATCAACTGGAATCCTCTCGTCTCTTAGCTCTCTCTTTCTACTTTACTTTAAGTTAAAAAAATGAAAGTTATTCACTCACACAAGTATTTTCCTTCTTTTCCATGTAATTTTTTTTGCTCAAATCTAGATCCAAACACTCAAAGTGTGAAAATTCATGTTTGAAGAAAGCAAAACGTGGTAGTGTGCAAACTATTCTATGTACCTAGAGCTATGTGTATACATGCATTTTAGTGGTAAAGTAGTAAGAAGATGAAATCTGTGAAATAAATGGATAATGTGTATGGTTGAAAAAAATTGTGGCATGTGCTATAGCAGTGATATCTGGGGTATAGTTTTATATGTTATTTTTCTGATGGTGAAACTATGCTTCCTCATCAAACTTATTCAATCAGTGCAGTGGAGGGATTTGTTCTTAAAAAAATATAAATAAAAAGCAATACGCACAAACAAGCACATCTTAGAATGGAAGTAACCTCACGTCATCGTAGGTAGGTACGTCATTTTGATTTGTGTGTACCTCCTCCAAAGCATCCTTTTAAAAGTTTTTTATGAGCTTACCTAACTATTCTGTTTTGTTGCAAGTCTTGCCAGTAAAGCATACTAACTTTCTTTCATTGATGACTGTGTGTGTAAACGACACTTTTTGTATTCCTTGTGGGAACTTTGGTTGTCTTTCAAATTATAGTCATTTCATACAATTACAAATAATAGAATGCACAGACATCTTGGCATAAAAAGCTGAGAATTATTGGCTCGACATATAACATTATTTTTTTGTAATTTGTTGATAATTTAAAGAATATGCACAACATGCGTTAAAGACTAAATAAAAGTACATCATGGTGTGTACTGCACTTTTTAAATGGCAATCTTGCACACATTTATACATAACTGTTGTTAATTTTTACAGCAACTACATAATAGTGTAATATGTCTCCATTTCATGACTTAAAAAAATTAGAGTTAAATATGCTCAAGTATTAATTTACGCACAGAAAAAAATCTAAACTTCTCAATCCTTCTCTTATACAGAATATATTATTGTCCAGTGCTGGAGCTGTGCTTTACTGAAACTGCGAGTGTGTATGCATGTATGTGTCTCCGAATTTTACTTCCCACTCACATGGTGTTATAGTTTTTTGATACGTGCGTACGTGCTCTGCCATAAATGAAGCTATTGTTTTACTACTCTTCGTCATCTCCCCTTGTCTGCTCTGCTGACACTAACACGTTGTCATTGTTAAAATATTTTTTTTCGTGGATAGCTGGGCTCTCTGCTTCATCTTTTTATAGCAATTACCTTCTACTGAATAACATCTATTATTATGGTACAGTGGTACCCCATAACATACTGAAACTTTTAAGTTTACACACTAAAAAAGTCGTTTGTTCTGTTTTATTGTACGATATCAGTTACAAGAAGAGATTTTGGTTAGAAGGTACGTCCCTAAAATCATTTTGAAATTTCATGAGTTGGACAGAAATGTCAAAGATGCTGGAAAATATTCACACGCAGGAGTTTGGAAACACAAGTACAGTAGTTTTTTATGGCTGTTGCTTTTTACACAACAGATATACTGAATGCTGGGAGCATTTTGTATATTTTCTTAACCTGGCCTTCGTCAAAAGTCAGATTTACAGTCAAACAGTAGTAGTCGATTAATGAGGAGTGATGCTACTAATCTTGAAATCTGGCAGATGAGCCCATGAGTTCTCAAGTCCCTTTTTTCTGTTTGTTCTTGATCCCAACCTTTATACTTTGTTTGTTTGTAAGACTTATGATGATTTAAGGTACACCCATGTCTGCATCATTGCCTTTAAAAATGTAATGTATGTACGCACTACGCACAGGCCACTCTTAAGTAGTAATTTTGACTTGCATAATATGCAGAGGATGATGACTTGAAGCAAAGTTGAAGTGAAGACAGTAAGTCGGGTCAGTTTACAAAAACCGGAAGTTGTACGTAGTTTGACTTGGCCCTCTTATTATTATAAACTTTTCCCATATATGTACCTAGTTTGTATGTTGTAGTTCCACTTTGTAGTTTCTATGTTATTTTGTTGCTTTTTCAAACTTCAGTCTGTCTGTACCATATCGTTGCCCTAAAAAAACAGTCATCCTGCTTCCGCTCCCCAAATGACCCTCTAGAACCTTCTCACGCTTTACATTAGCCCAACAGACTAGACTATTCGTCTCCATGAATTAAAAAGAAAAAAATAGATCTTTAAATAAAAACTCATATGTACATTTTTATCTATATCCCCCGGAAAATGCATAACTCTACATTAGACGTAAAAATAAGCAGGGAGAAGGAACATACATTGTGAGAATCAAGGGGAGGTCCTCTCATGGCTTAATTTAAAGATTTGACTTTTTTTATACAAAATTTGTGTTGTAATTCTAATGATTGACTGATACATATATTTAAAAATATATTTGGACACGATAAATAATTAATCTAAGACACTCAAATAAAAGTGAAACTTAAATGCCTGTAAATGTTATGCTAACTCCAACTGTGTTTCACATATGAATAGATTCTTTGAAAGTTGGCCGTCATATTGTTTTGTCTTTAATGTGAATCTACTCTTTGGTCTCGCGTTTGTG
Source organism: Paronellides praefectus (assembly GCA_027744595.1). Lineage (NCBI taxonomy): Eukaryota > Metazoa > Arthropoda > Collembola > Entomobryomorpha > Paronellidae > Paronellides > Paronellides praefectus. Next base: position 4,576 of record JAITYZ010000156.1, on the reverse strand, counting down.
CTGTATTTGTGTCCGACGCAGCACACTATAAAAGTTTTATTTGCACTCCAGAAACTATTAGAACCAATTCATTTAAAAATCTTTTTGTTGCAAGTGTTAAGCATGTTCATAAGTCTTGGGAAGATAGGATGTGATGACAGAGATAATTTTTTGACAAAGGCTGAATCACAATATAAATTGAGCAATTTAAAACCAGCTTTTGTAGCATGTTATGCTCATCAAAAGGAAATATGATGGTACTAAAGTTTGGAATGTTTCATTTTTACGATTATTGCCTCGCTGACAAGCTTCCTCTTTGCTGTCTGAGTGCTATAATAATACATATTTTATGTGTGTGTGGTGCAGCGTGCGTATCACTTGCACTTGTGGGTATTCCTCTTCTACCAAGCCTCCCAATGCGTATTGCGTATCGTATAAAAAAGATACTCTATTCACTGCTCTGGCGAGAAGAGCTGTTATCATGCGGTCACTTCTGTTTGCCAACTATTCTTGTCAATGGACATGTTCAATGCTAACCGGTTGTTACTGGTACTCCGTTTATATCACATATCCCATTACACATCATATCCAATAATAATATTTTGTTGAAATTCAAATACAGGTCTTGATAACTTCGCCGTGATTCATTATATTATCTTCGCAACTTATCCATCCATCCATCCTTCGTACACCTTGATCTATCTCTTACCTTGAAGTAATAATTTAATATTTTTAAACTTTTTAGACGACGTCAAAGTTGTTTGTTCTTGGCACACAGCAGAGGTACAAAGTACAAACTATTGTTACCCATGCATGCACACTATTTACTTTCTCCCTGACAAATAACGTACAGCAAAAATCCAGTTCCTTTTTTACACATACATAAGTACCTATGCGTGCAAGTTTGAAGTAAAATCCACACATACACAAGTATATATACAACTAGATTTTCTAGAGATTTGCTGTTTTTTTACTTTTAAGAAAGCAATCATGATTTCCCTTTCTTTATGCCAAGCATGCCAATTTCATTTATAATTCAAAAAAGGATACAGATAATGCAGAGGGTACAGAGTTGCGCCATACACTATCTGACACTATAGTGTGTGGTGTGACACATACTATATACAGTTCCCTACATAGTACCAATTTTATACTATATTATACGTAATTTAATGTACGAATGTGTGTACTCTCCTTCTTTTCACCGTTCCGAGAGCTTCCAACTAAACGAAGGTAATTCCGTTGCAAACTGCCATTTATTTGATCTTCATTCAGTATTACTCTCTCTCTCTCTCCCTTTGCATCCATACACATGTCATGATGTGTCATGTATATTATGGAGAAATGGAAAACAGGATCCAATCCAACTTCACTGTATTTTATACATCGGTCCAAATGTGACAAGAGGGCTTATTCGTCTGGCACCAAAACACCCATTTCTTTTCTCTCCTTCTTCTTCTCTCTACACTCGTTTTAAAGTCACATACTCAACAGTAAAATTGGATGGCTTGGTGCACAGATAATAATAGTATTTTACATCCAGATAAAAAAATATATGTAAAGACTTTGCATTTACTTGTTCAATGTAGCTATACATATATTATAATCTGTATAGTCCACACACTACAAGTATTGTGTGTACAATAGGCAAAATATATTTAGCCAGAAGCCAAAAGGCTATTTTGAATTTTGACTAGTGCGTTTTGTTGCATCGTATCCACTTTTTTTGCTTGCTTCCTTGGCCCCTTTCAGAAAGCAACACACAACAAAAGTTTATATTATGCTGATGATAAGTAAAGCATATTGCCCCACAGCATTTTACATAATAATATGCGCTCAAGAAGAAAACAACAACAGCAACAACCTTATATGATCTTTTCCTTTCTTCAAAAGTCAAAACTACATAACATTTTGTTGATGTTGTTATTGGAATGCTTGTGCATATGATGGCTTTTAAAAGTTTCGTCATCATTTTATGCATTGCCAATCTCCCCCTTTCTTTCTTGTTCTTATTGTGTGCTGGTTGACTATACTGACGACATGTCACTCACTACACCATAGGTTATTTCTCCAAAGACATTATGCAGCTTGTTTTACATCGTTAAAAAGAAAATAGTATCTTTTTAATCTTTCCCATAGCATTTTGATGTCTGCAGTGAATACTAAATAAAAAGACCATTTTTACCCATGCGTTTGTGAGCAACCACAGCAGTAGCAACCGTATAGAATTTACAAAGTTCCATGTCATCTATTCTGTATTCTTCTGACTTGTCAGATGCTAAGTGCCGTATAAAAACCTTGACTTTCAACTAGCAAAACATTTTGTTTTTTGAACCATTGGAAAAATAAAAGAAGGTTATTAGTATGATTTCCTGCGTAAATGTTATAAATATATTTTTTTATGATGTACACTCCACAACCAAGCAGACCAGATGTCATTGTTATTATTACGCAAAAAGGATTTCTTTTAAATCCTGTGGTATCTATTATTTAACAAAAATTACGCATCTCCCCGGGTATTTTTGTCCAGTCTTTTGAATTTTGGCAGCAATTTTTAAAAGGTACACACGACATCAAAATATATTTTCCCTCTGCTGCTGGTCTGGTTAAAAAAGTTATTCTCTTCAAGAGAATCTCTTGGAACTCTCCATGAAAAAAATCACGATGCAATGTAAAGAAGAGGAGATGTGGAGGACAAAAATACAACAGCTGCTGCTACTTCAGCTCGATGTTATTGCTGAAAATGAACGACGAAAGACAAGAGGAAGTAAATGAAAACTGCTTCAAGCAGTTTGACTCTTGCTATTATACCCCAACACAAGCACGCTCTTACTCTCTACACACACATATATACTTAATACATTCCTAATATCATGAGTAGGTGTATTTTGTGATTACTGCTTCTCGACTCGTCTTGGAAAAGAGCAAGAAGGAAAAAGGGGTAGAGTGAGGCAGCAGCAGCAGCAGCAGTTTGAGAAGAAGCGTCCTTAATATTAAGAGCAAGAATGATACTCATTCAGTTTCCTCTTTTAACTCTTAAACAGTCTCATAAAAGAAGGCTGAAAGTGCAGTTTTCATGCAAATTCAGTCTCAGCGGGGATCAATTATTTCGACACTGGCGATGTTCTATCAACACACAGTCCACCGATCTCTTTTTTACTTGGTTCCCTTTTTCCCTGTGTCTCTCTAAAAACACACACTGTTGTGTGTGTGTCTGTTCTGTGTACATAAATATCTTTCTAGTTGAAGGAATCTTTAAACTTACTTATGTATATTATAACAAAAAAAGAGGCTTCAAAGGAACAACTCAACAAGAAGAAGAAGAAACGAAGAGAACACACTTGAGCTGTGTATGAGAGAGAAAGATACGTGGAAAAAGTGTACAAAAGAGAGAGAGAATGGAAGCAAAAATGGTTTAGTTAAATGAGGTCGAGCCTTTTAACATTATGAACTTTCCTTCTTCTTTTTTTTGTTATTGCTCTCCTCGTCGTCTACACAGTTTTGCATTTTCCTCTGCCAACTCCTTTTCGTGTGTGCGATGCTGCTGCTTTGTGTTTGCCTTCATCTTCTCTTTTATGAGGGCGAGAAAGAGTTACGCAAAAATTAGATTGTGTATCTTTGCATTTCAAGAGATTTTGCCAATGTAAATTCATTTGCTCTCATACATTATGTAGTAGTAGTCCCTTTGTTTGGACATTATAAATTTAGTACTATTATTTACGGACATACGACATCCGTTAATTTATTTTCATTATAGCTTTTATAACTAACCCGAAAATATAATTAGTATGCTATTTTTGGTTCATAATTCATTTATTATATAAAAACATTTTATCTTTTTTTACCGACTTAAATTTGACAAATTGAACTTCATTTGATTCCATTTATAGGTCGTTTTATTAACTGTACATTTGACAATATTGCGACAATGATGTAACATATTTTTCAATAAATGATTTAATCTGCCTATTTACTAAAAAAATATTCCTTTCAACGTGTCATCATCATCAGTACATTCCCAACGCTTTTCGTGCTTTACTAAAAGTGGTGTTTATGAGAAGCTCATAATATGCCCTTTGTACATACATGTAGGTATAATACGCTTCCTTTTTATCCCTTTCAAACTGATACCGTATCATCGTAAAAAGAGTGCAGTGAACAAAAAATGCTTCTGAATGGAAAGATGCAACCTACCATAATACAAATGACATGTTGGGCATTATAAAGTTTGAAGCTGATTATAATCCTTTATGTATTTTGCAACAAAGTCATTTTTACTAAGATCATTATCATATCATCATACTTCTTCATACATCTAAACATAGATGGTTAACCAAACTAACCAAAAATGGTTAAGTAAAACGTCACAAAATAGTTTTATAAGCAGTATACTTCTTCCAATTTTTTAAGGTGAAAGATAAGCAATCCTCTTATAGATGGTTATAGATGGATTATCACCCAAAAAACCCAGCCGTACTGCCGTCAATACATTCGCATTCCCATCCTTTAGCCATGGAAAATGTCTCGAGGAAAGAAACTTTTCTCATTGAACAAATCATCGTTGTTTGATGGAACTTGTTTTATCCTTTCTTTTTGG